>ML813952.1:43627-62486 GCA_009831015.1 Picea engelmannii
CGTTCTCAGCAATGAACACGGGTTTATATCAAAATCCTATTGTTTGTAACAGTCTTGGACAAAGAAAACATAAAGCAACGGATTCCTGATCCGAGAGTAATCTTGCAATGAAACTGAAAACGCATTTCACAACTTCGTGACACTACGTGTCACGAAGTGTGAACACTTGAAGAATAATCGATCCAGGCCTCATGATGTCTTTCGAGCATTCTCTGGCAACGGCTCCAGCTGGCTTGTGAATCTTCTATCTCTCCTTCAAACCATAACGCATGCCATGATGCATCGATTTCGAACTGCTCCACTGGTACCTCCACGGTGCGAGTTGGTACCTGGTACCGGCGTCCTGTTCCAAGAATAGCAATGGTACCTAACCCAAGTGTTATTAGTCCAATTATCAATTTAAAGTATTAAAATGCATAATAATAACTTGAATTTCAAAGATACCTTAGGTGACCCCTTGGAATGGTAAAGAGATGTTGATTATATCAAAATGAGGTCAAAAAGGGTGGTACTGGCATATAGTTGGAGGTCAATGGTATATAGTATAGGCAAGGAACATGGTCAAAACCGGGGACCAACAGTAAACTTTAAAATTAAGTTACCTTAAAAGGCGGATTAATCCATCACCTATCTCCATAACTAGTGTTAATTTTTTTTTATTAAATAAAATACGGGATGATTGCTTTTTATTTGCATGTGTTGATATTATTTTTAAAATATAAAGTTTTTTAATACAAAATTGTTCTCTTTCGTGGTAGGGGTGCTTGTTTTTTATTTTGATTAAATTGTAAATTTCAAGTTGGTTACGTATATATATATATTTTTCTTGGTAATATCATGTAGTATATCTTATTTTTTAATCAATCTTAAAAACTAAATTACATCTAAAATTTGTATTTGTATGTATTGATATTGTTTTCTTTTTAAACGAAAAAGAAATTGTATTACACGACACTTGTCAAAATATTACATCAAGAATCGTCACTTGTTCTGTTACAGGTATGGAAACCAGAACAGGAGGCATTGTGCATAGACTAGAAATCGACACATGTCTAAAAACCGTAATAGCTTGCCACTTGTTCTTCCATATGCATGGATAGTTCATTGACCAACTAGTGCACCAAAGTTTCATAACAACAAACAACAAAACAACTATGATCAGAAAATTAACAGTAGAAAATCTAAACATGAGGCGAGCTCAAGATTTCTTCGTAGTTGACTCTGAACGCATAAGGTTGGCAGCATGTCGAGAAAAAACTCTTTGTGGCCTCGCGTGATAAGGAATAAAATATAACATCCATGCGCTTGGTGAGAAGGCTTTGGTTATGTATTTGCTCAGCCAAGTCTCTCCTCATCTCAAAAATGAAGGCCAAGTGTTCCTCTCTGAGCCTACACAATATGGGTGAGGTGTGGTTGTCCAGGGCTTGTTGCTTTGGCGCTTTGGGTGAGTCATGTATTTCCTTCTCATTCCAGAATTTTTCGTATTCGATATTTGGCTCTGCCACATTGGGGTCGGCGGAATTATTGCAACAATCTAATAGCAAAGGAGGAAGTTCCTCCTCTACCGGACATCCTGTCATGACCAGATCCTTAATACATGTTTGTGTCCTTTGTTCACCACTAGCATCCTGCAAATGACGAGGAATCTTCACCGAATGAGGAGGAATCTCCTCCACTATGCATCCTCCATAGTTGGGCGCTGGGATAGGCGAGTGAGGCTCTTCCTAGGCTTCCATGTTCTAGTTCTAATCAAAATGGGGAAAATAGGTTGGGATACTTCCTGGAAAGGGAGAGAGAGTCGCAGCTCCTATATGGCTTGCCTACTTGATTGTAGTAGGTCGACCCACGCTTGGGCTTGCCTCTCTCAAGGGGCATAACGAAACCAAACATGTGTGGAGAAGAATGCATAGTGGAGAGGCTGAAAATGCTTGGGAGGATGGAATGAAAAAAATAGAGGCCTAGGAGGTGAAAATATTGACATCCAGGGGAGAATGAGGGACCGAGGATGAAAAACAGAGATAAGGGCAACAACGGAGAAATCCCTGTGTGATGATGAGTGAGCTGATGCAAAATTGAGGCCATGAATGCCAAAGTGTTGTGGGAAGGAGGTATCATACCAATACCCATAAACCAGATTTGAAGCGCCATTAGAGATGATGGATTGTCGCAACGCTCTATGATTTGCTCAGAGAAAATGTAAGACATGCCAAATGAATTGAGGAGGGTGCGGGGCTTTAACTTCCCTTGCTGCCAGGCACCTGATATGAGGGTATTGATATTGTTTTTAAAATATAAATATTTTTTGATATAAAATCGTTCTTCTTGGGTGACACTAATGGTTTTTTAATTCTTAATCCAAATTAAACAATAGTGTTAATTAATCGTGAACCATATCTAATTTAAGAAATACCACATGTTTTATATAAACTATTTTGAATTTATAAAGTTTTTCTCATGTTTTAAGAAAAATGAATCAAGCTTATACAATTTAATAAGGGACTACCGAAGCCACTCATTACATTCACTATAAAAATATTATAGATTTTAAGAGAAATGTTTAATTGGCAAGCCACTCATTACATTCACTATAAACGTATTATAAATTTTAAAAGAAATGTTTAATTGGCAACATAGAAACTTGATAATCAAAGTTAAAATCAAATAAATTCCCTAATGTAACATCTTGCTTTTGGGTACTGTAATGACCCTGCTTAAATAAATGTAAAGGATCATTAATTATAATTAAATTGATAATCTGATTGTCCTAAGATGTTAGCCAAACAATAATTGTTTCCTATATAATATTAATTAAATTAATTATCATTAATTATTTGTTTATAATTGTCAATGGTTATTTAATTATTAATCAACTCTTTAATTATGTGAGTAAAGAATTAATAGGGTTGATAATTTAATTTATTAAAACTTACGTATATGAGTGGGATAAGAAACATTAAATAAAGGATAAGAAGCATTAAATAAATGGGATAAGATATTAGGTGGGGAGTAAATGAAGGGAAGTCGATGAAGGAGGGATAAAGGGGGAAAAGGAGTTGGAGGAGAGGATTCTATGGGGGTTGGCCATGGATTTTGGGGAGCTCTGAGTATTGTAGAGAGGGAGGAATTTTGTAAGTGGCATTGACACAGTGGACCGGAGTTGTTGGGGATTTTGGGCTCGGAGGGCCAGGATATCCATTGATATCCTGGGGCTAGCGAGCTAACTAGTCGGCAGGGAGGACGGTTTTGGGTAGTGTTCTAAAGAAGCTGGAAGGAAGCAAGCTGTGAACAACAGGAAGGATTATTAGCATCAGAGTTAAGGTATTTCTCTAAAATTTATGCATGGTTGTATTATGTTAATTTTTTTTATTATTATTCATAGTAAAATTTGAGTTACGGAAGTTATTGTTATAAATGATTGTGTTAGGAAATTACTGTCTTAGATTATCAAAATAAATTGATGTAAAATTAAAACCGGCCATTACATTTGGTATCAGAGCTGTAGTTGAAACACTGGAGCCTTAAGGGCCAAAGTCCCTCTCGCCTAACCTGCAAACCAAACCAAACGCTTTATTAAGTGATAATATAATATATATATATATATATAAATGCAACAAGAATGGAAAATGTAAAAACAAATTTACCGAAGTAAAACAATTGGTAACTTATTTGGGTTTGGTTGGAATTAGATTGAATTATTCCAGGAATATGAAGGAAATATGGGTTTTCATTTTACATTTATTTATTGTTTATTCTTCCATTGTTTACTTCTAGAATTACAAAGAATTGCAAACTATTGCAAACTAGAATTACAAACAATTGCAAACAATTTATTTCCATTTTTATAAAATAGAAATAAAAAATTACGGACAATTTATTTCCATAGTTATACAAAGAATTACAAACAGTTTACATAGTTATACACAGAATTATTTCCATAGTTTACAAAGAATTATACACAGTTTACAAGGTTGTTGATGGCAGACAAGCCATGAAGACTTTTATTAAATATCAGAGACTTTTGTATAAGCAACTGAGGCCAACATGGCATTAATCAAGAACAGTATTTTGGAACCTATAATTTGCATAATTGGCTATATTTGGATAGAGAGAGAGGGATTTGACATGATAATTAATGATATTGAAGTAAAAGCCTTGTGGATAGAAGCCTTCACTTGAGAAAAAGAGAATAAAAATAGAAGGGTGAGAGTCGATGTATCCAAGCTTTAAAGAAGTCATTCTCTATACTGATTTTCTCCACTTGATGAATATTTTAAGTTGTCAGTGACAACATGGGAAATCTATGTGTTGAATGCATCCTGTGTATGCTCTTTTCAGTTATCCTGAATGGTTATGTGTAATAACGATTACAACAATTCTTTGAGTGTGTTATGTTTTGGAATTAGCTACTTGATTGTGGGCCCGGTTCAAACACTTAGCACATGTATGTATGTTAGCTTACTGGTGTACTATATGCTTGGATAGTTCCAATTGAGGCTAGTGTATGTGTTGGCTTATTTATCAACAACTACCCTAGCTTGGACAATTAGTTTAAAGGCAGGTGAGGGAAAACATTGGAGTTTGAAGAAATCCTATTAGCGGAAGCACTATTTTCCATTATATGCGAGTACCTGTGGATCATGGGTACTAGTGATTGATAAAAATGGAGTAATTAAAACAGATATAATGAGGCTTTCTAGTTGAAATCAAAGAAAAATAAAACTTGACAACATTGTACAATTATGTAAATTAAGGTCAAAACAACATTTGAAGTATTTGTGGGAATATGTCAAAATTAAGGAACATTCCAAATACCATGTTGAACTAAGGTAAGGAAGGCACTTCAAGTACAATTAAGAATCCTACATTTATATCTCGAGAAGGATTCTTATATAGATATGATGGTTTGGCCTTTCATAAAGCAATCAGATTGTAAATGGACAGGTTTTCAGACAAATATAAACTGAGAATTGTGAGGAGTAATGGATAAGATAATATGGCCTTTCTTAAAGTATTTAGATTGTAAATTGACACACTTCCAGACAAACATAAACTGAGAATTCTGAACAACAACGGAGAATAAGGTAAAAGTAATGGACCTAGGAAAGTTCAATACACTTCTGGCCCCAATTTTTCCCTAAATTGGCATCATTCCACTGACATTTTTTCCATTGCAAAGGTGTGCAGATAACGTACATTTACGATCTCAAAAAAAAATAATAGGATCTCAAAAAAAAATCCTGGGCTTTAGCCACTGACCCTAAACCCCAAACCAATCACTAACCGGAGTTTATATTTTTACGTTCTGGGAAAATGTATACCATCTTTTCCAGGGTAGTCTACAAAACAATAATACACTATTTGGGCATGGCACTGATATACCGATCTGCAAAGAAAACTATAACCGATGCATCAAGGAATGTTTCAAGTGAGAATTTATGAGTCATCAGACAATGTTATTGATTGAGATTTTTCGGATGATAAATGCATTTGAACATATATCACAAGAATGTATTTATCATTACTATTACAACATAAGTATTAGTCTTACCAGTCTGAGAGAAGACATAAAATGATCTCGTCGATAAGGATGCATTGGCGAGAATGAGATTATTATTATTTTACCCTCATTTGCAAATTATTGGGAATATTTGGAACGCAACACAAAGTGGACGTGTGTGCTAGTTTTCTAAAATACACGAGAAGGAAATTGGAGTTTTGTTTGGAGAACAGTCTTCATGTCAGTCGAATAATTAAACGTTTTTAGCTGTCTAAACGCGTGCTAGTAAAAATAGTTTTGAAACCATCAACTGTGTGAAGAAAGCGATTCCAGCCCTGCTAACCCACAATTCCAAAATTATGCACCCACCGTCATGTAATATCATAAGGTACCCAACCTATTAAATGTCCCTGGGCTGTAACCTGAAACTGTAGAACAAACTGAACCCGTCAATGAACCCCGATTAAATAATTGCAAACTGGAACATCTCTTGCCAAAAGCAAAGAAATGAAATTACAACAAAGAATTTATGTACCTTGCAACAGTCTGATGGACGTCAGCTGAAGCCCAAATCGTTTGAAATTAAACGAAACAACTTACAAATGAAACAGTGAGTGGGAAGCATGATTACAAATTCAAGGTTATGAATATAGATTAGACACTTTTAGGTATGAATGAAAAATCTGTAATTTTGCTAGATGGACAAAGGCCAGATAGGGGAAGTTATTCTGGCATGCACGCGCATACCCAAAGTGCAACAACTATTGTAGGAATTGTTCAAGGGGAAGGAGCTGTGCAAGAGCATCAATCCTGACAAAGCCAAGAGCCGAGGAAAGAGGGAAGAGGCGGAAAAGGAAGGATGCATAGGGTCGAAGAGACAAGCTTAGGTGTTCGATACTGAGAGCCTGAGGCCGGGCACGTGGGCCTCATGTCGAGCCCGACCTTAAAGGCTACCGGATAATGCTTTTTTTTATTTAATAATTGAATTTTCATTCCGAATAATCAAATTCCTTTTATTTATTTATTTAAATCTTAGTTTTATAATTTAAAGTTACACTAGCGTATTTATTTAAAAAAAATAAAAATAAATAATTAATAAAGTTTAATTAATAATTAATTAAACTAATTAACTTTATTAATTTTATTAAAATATTAATAAAATATTAGTTAGGTGTGAGTAATATAGGGCTTAGTATAAATTTAAATGGAGCCCGTGGGATTTGAACCTAAGACCTCCCCACCGTGCAAAGGTTTGACAATGGCTGCCCTACCAACGCGCCATGCGTTGTTTCTTTTACAAATAATTTCACAAATAAATACTTTAACTGTCATACCCAAGACCACATGCCAAGCTATCAAGCGCCTTTTAGAGCCATACAGGTCACATGCCAAGCTATCAAGCGTCAAAGACATAAATGGAGGAACCCACAAAGGGGCGTATGTGCTCAACGCGACGTCTTAAGAAAAAAACTAATGTCGAAAGGTACATAGCGCTGGTGTACGCATATCAGCGTAAATTAATAAACATAAGGTCGGGAGTCATTTTTAATCAAGTTGTAAGCGTAAATTAAAAGGGCTCAGAATAGGATGAGTGAGAAGGAGGAAGCATATGCACTAGGAGAGTAAGCCTAGGAAGTGGCGAGTAAGGCGCAAAGCTAGCGTAGCTATAGGGCAAAGGAACCAATAGTTGTTTTCGTAGGGGCGAAGAAACGAAGCTTAGATGCTTAAACCTAACCCTAACCTAGCCAATCCCCTAATGGAGTAACGTCTGTTTACAGACAAGTAAAGAAAACTTACGCCTAACCCTATTTCTAGTTTGAGTAGCACCAATTTGAAACATCCTAGAACTCACCCTGACAACTTTGGTTGATGCAGGTCAAAGCATACAGGATGGTCAGGACTCGAGGGAGTTGAGGCAGGGGAGAGTCGTCACAAGCACCGCCAACACCGCTAGCGCCACCACCACCATCACCCGAACTAGCCCTCTTACTGCGCTCGTTGGAAGCCATCAACGAGACTATAAAGGGGCGACAACCGGCAGGGACTGAAGTGGAATCCCCACCATCTGGAATGGGTAATCCAGAAACGTCAAGGGATTCAGGGGGAGGACCTCCACCTGAAGACATCACGCGGGAATTGCAGAAGATCAAACTTCCATAGTTTGTCGGGGTCGCGCCAGTGAACGCGCGAAAGCATGGTTGGAAGGCATGACAAGGTGTTTTGACTTAAGGGACTTTGCGTCCAACTCAAAGGCGAAGATCGCCATTTTTCAGTTAAGGGACAACGCCCTGAATTGGTGGGGTAACCTGGAAAGAAAACTGCACCTTACCCCATACACAGTATCTTGGGAACTTTTCGAGGAGAGGTTCAGGAGGAAATATCTATCACCGTACTACGAGGAACAATAGGTTGGGGCATTTCATGCCTTAGTATAGGGAAACAAAACGGTAGAAGAATATGAGATCAGGTTTATGGAACTGGTCAAATATGTGTCGTATATGGATAGTGACCAACGACAGGCAGAGTGCTTCATCTATGGATTGGACCCTAGGATAAGGGCTATGGTGAGGATGTGGAAGCCGTCTTCAGTAGCAGAGGAAGTGGACAATGCACGTTACATGGAAGAACATATGAACTTCACTGGGGGTGCAAGATCGACATTTCTGCTTCACCCGGGGTTCATAGGAAATGCCCCGCGGACATTTCCTAGGGGAGGGGGCTCAAGGCCACTGCCTTATGGTAACAGATTCTTGCCAAGGATAGTAGCTGCAGGGATTTCAATGGAAGCAAGTGCAGCATCTCGATCATTGCCAACGGTGCAGACAGGACCACAACCATCTCAGGGAACAACGAGTCAGGGCAGGGGTTCCAGGGGAAGGAACTCATTTCAAAGACAGACACATAACAATGCATAGGTTCAATCTGGTGTTACCTGTTGTGGGTGCGGGGGACCCCATTACCAGTGTGACTGCCCGCAGTTACAATAAGGGTTCGTGCATAGAGAAGGAAAGGTGTTGATGGGGAGAGCAAGTAGCAGCCACCATATTTACATAGCAGTTAATAACAACCAAGACGAACATCAATCCATAGTGGTGGAGTCATCAGGTACGCTAAATCATATCAATGTTAAGATTTTGTTTGATTCTGGTGCGATAGATAGTTTCATTTCACCATCTGCATTAGAAAAGAGTGGGTTGGCAGCCTACGAGGACGATGACTTTAAACAAGTCGAGATGGCTTCGGGGGAAAAACAAGCAGTAGGACCTAGTGTCGATAATTGTATAGTAGACCTGGGAGTGTGTACTACCAGGTTGAAGGTATACGTCACTGCTCTCGGGGCATATGACCTAATCATTGGAATGGATTGGTTAGCAGCTCATCGAGCTTTGGTATATTGTTTCGCAAAGAGGGTGATTTGTGTCGATGATGAAGGAAGACCAATAGAGATCTAGCGTGTACATAGAAAAGTGTCGTTACGCTTTATATCAACTATGAAGGTTAAGTGATGCTTGAGGCAAGGGTGTTGAATTTATGTAGTGGAAGCAGTGAATGAAAGGAAGGGACCCTCATTGGATCAGTATCTGGTATTGTCAGAATTTCAAGATGTTTTCCCGAATGATTTACCAGGGTTACCTCTTGAGAGGGAGCTTGATTTTACAATTGAGCTAAAACCTGGTGCAGAACCAATTTCCAAAACTTCGTATCGGATGACAGTGCCAAAACTTTGTGAATTGCAAATGTAGTTGAAATATTTATTGGACTTAGGGCTAATAAGGCCCAGTGTCTCACCTTGGGGCGCACCAGTAATTTTTGTAAACAAGAAGGATGGATCCTTACGACTGTGTATAGACTACAGGGACTTGAATCATGCTACAGTGAAGAATAGGTACCCAATGCCGCGAATAGATGACCTCTTCGATCAGATGAAAGGAGCAACGGTATTATCAAAGATCGATTTGCGATCAGGGTATCATCAGTTAAGTATTAAGGAAGGTGATATCCCAAAAATGGCCTTCTAAACTCGGTTTGGACATTACGATTTTGTTGTAGTACCTTTCGGATTGACCAATGTGCCAACAGTATTCATGAGCCTCATGAATGGCATATTCCAGAAGTACTTAGACCATTTTGTACAAGTCCTTTTAGACGACATCCTCATCTATTCCAAGAATGAAAGAGAACATGAGGAACACTTGCGAATAGTGTTGTCCTACCTTAGAGAGAACAAATTGTATGGGAAACTATCGAAGTGTTCCTTCTTTCAGAAAGAAATCCACTATTTAGGTCATATCATTTCCGGTGAAGGAATCTCTGTTGACCCAGAAAAGGTAAAGGCCATTATGGAGTGGCCAGTGCCGAAAAATGCACATGAGGTGAGAAGCTTCATGGGGCTAGTGGGTTATTACCGGATATTTGTGGAAGGATTCTCAAAAATAGCGAAACCCATCACCACTTTGAAATGCAAGGGGGTCAGGTATGAATGGACAAAAAAATTTGAAAGAGCATTCATTGACCTTAAGAGGTTACTAACTAGTGCGCCAATTCTACGAGTGCCAGATATGGAAAAGGACTTCACGGTCTACACGGATGCCTCAAACCAAGGGTTGGGGGCCGTGCTAATGTAGGATGGAGGAGTGATAGCTTATGCATCAAGAAAGTTGAAGAAACATGAGGAGCTATACGCAACTCATGATTTAGAGTTGGTAGTTGTAATGCTAGCTCTGAAACTTTGGAGGCACTATCTTGTTGGGCGAAACTTTGAGCTCAAAACAGACCATCAAAGTTTAGAAAATCTCTTCACTCAAAGAGATCTGAATGCCAGGCAAAGGCGATGGAGTGAGTTTATGAGTGAGTACGATTTTGGTATATCGTACATCAAGGGAAAGGAAAATGTGGTCGCAGATGCCTTGAGTAAGAGACCACGAATCTTCTCCTTGGTACCCTTAAAGGTCAATCTGAGGGAACGTGTCTTGGAACAACTCCAAGGAGACAGTTGATATTTAAAGGTTACTTCAAACCTCCAGAGTGGGAGGCAGTTAGATCCAAAGTACGAAAGGTATAGTTTGGAAACAGATGGATTGTTAAGATATCAAGCAAGGATGTACATACCTGAGAATGGGGATATTCGAAGCATCATACTGAAGGAAGCCCATAGATCACTTTATTGTGCACATCCGGGAGTGAAGAAGATGTACTCAGATATGAAGAAGCTCTTCTTCTGGGTAGGCATGAAACGCGATGTAGTCCATTTTGTCACCAAATGTCTAGAGTGTCAACAGGTGAAAGCCGACCACCATCACCCAGCAGGCCTCCTACAACCACATGATATTCCTATGTCCAAGTGGGAAGTCATCTCTATGGATTTTCTAGTGGGGTTTCCGCTCACATCTCATAGACACAATGCCATTCTTGTGATAGTGGATAAGTTAACCAAGAGTGCTCATTTTATTCTGGATAGAGACACTTACGATGTCACTGATGTGGCACATGTGTTTGTAAGCGAGGTTATCCGTTTGCACGGGATACCTAAGAAGATCATTTCAGATAGGGACTCCAGATTCACTTCTAGGTTTTGGACAAGTTTACAGTCAGCGTTGGGGACTCAGTTGAACTTAAGCACATCTTATCATCCTGAAATAGATGGGAAGACTAAGAGAGTAAATCAACTCATGGAAGACATGCTTAGGATGTATGTAATGGATAATCAAACCCAGTGGGAGAAGTACCTACCTTTGGTAGAGTTTGCCTACAATAACAGTTATCATAGTTCCATTGGAATGCCACCTTACGAAGCTTTGTACGGGAGGCCATGCAGAACGCCATTGAGTTGGGATAGACTAGAATACCGAGTAACAGTTGGGCCATAATTGATTGAAGAAATGGAGGAACAGGTGATTCAGATTAGGCAGAGATTAAAGGAAGCACATGATAGGCAGAAAAGCTATGCAGATGCACACAGGACCGACCGAAGTTATGAAGTGGGAGACCGAGTTTTCATTCGTATCAGGCCTAATAAGAGCACCATATGGTTCGGAAAGGGGACAAAGTTGTCACCTCGGTTTATAGGACCATTCAGGATCCAAGAGAAAATTGGACCCGTTGCCTATCGTCTTGTACTGCTACCCCACTTGCATAAAACTCATAATGTATTTCATGTATATGTTTTACATCATTATGTTGTTGATGAATCACATAAACTAAATTGGAAGGAATTGTAGGTATCGGACGTGGGAACCCTCACGGTAGAACCGTTACACATATTGGACTGTAGATTCTGACAGCTCAGGAACCGTCTAGTAGACCAAGTTAAGGTCCAGTGGGATAAGTATAGTCTAGGATCTGCTACTTGGGAAGATGCTGAGACACTACGGTGAGACTATCCCTCACTATTTTGACCACCTCGAGAACATGTTTCTCGGAGGTGGGGTGTATGTAACACCACCTTTTGACTTAGACAGCCAGGATCAACTGAGGCCTATATACTTTATTATCTAGTCACAATGAAACTATTAAGTGATATACTTAAACTTTAAAATTTATGAACTTTTATGAATGTTTAAATGTTATTTGATGATGATGTATATGATGCGATCTACTACATACATGTAAATTTTATGAATGTTTAAATGTTATTAATGATGATGTATGTAATGCGATCTATGAGGTGAATGTAAACTTTACGAATGTTTAAATGTTATTGATAATGATGTATATGCTGCGAAACATTGTGAGAATGTGAAATAAATGAATGTTTAAATTCTATTAGGATGATGTTGGATATGATGCAATCTATTTGGATAAATGATAATCTTATGAATGGGTGTCGAAATTGAATTATGGGATATTATGAGATCTATTTCTGATTGGAAAACTTTGATTTTAACTTATCGGTACAGGGATACCAAATTGAAATGATGACAGTATGCAATTACATGATGATAATGCATAGAAATGTATGATTTTGTGTTACAGACTAATCTATAGGTTATGGGCTATGAAATAGCCAAGGGATAATGATGATGAAAGTGTATATGAGGACCACTGACCGAGAAACATTATGGTATGAATATTGTATTTGGAAATTTATATTGGTTTGGATGCATTGCTATGATATGTGGATCAGTGCATGATTTTAGGTAACAACACTGCCCAAAACCGAATAAACGATGACAAAACCCCCAACAACATGGTGCCACTGTATATTCCATTGTAGGGTGTTGACCCTGGTTCTGTTAGGAGGGGTCGAGGCATTTCCCACCGTGTATCCTCCATTGTAGGGTGGGCCATCGTAGGGGTGGACCCTAGATCTGATTAGGAGGGGTGGAGGTATTTCCCACCGTGTATCCTCCGAAACCAGAAGTCATGGGAGAACGGTGCTAGTCACGCTCCCCAGGTCGTGTGATGATGATTGTCAGTTGCCTGCTAGGGAATCTTGGTCGAGATAGCGACACTTCCACTTACGGGTTCTATTTGGAGTTAGGTCAGTATAGCTGATGATCCAAGATAGTCTAGCAGAGGACGGATAGGAATAGAGTTGGAAGTAGGTTAGGGAGGAAGGATGAGTACTAATAGTTAAGACTATATGGAGATCTGTCATGTGGTGGATTTTGATGAAGAAAAATTTGTATATATAAATATTCATTATTATGTAACTAACCACCGTTGTTTAAAACAAATTATTGAACCGAACAATTGTAATTAAACGAATTCTCACACAATTAATTGATTGTTTTCTTTTATAAAAGACTAGTCTTGCTGACTGGATTGGATGCATACATAAAATACTAAAGGATGGCAGTTGTGATTATTAGTACGTGCACGAGATTTACATGTACTAGCTACACATGCATTTCTTGTACATATACACTAGTATGTATGAGTTTTCTTGACTTACTTATGAATGTGTGAACGATGTTTCTTTTCCTTTGTACCAAAAGATACCTTAACTTCGGGACGAAGTTTCCTGAAGGGTGGGTGTATGTAATGACCCTGCTTAAATAAATGTAAAGGATCATTAATTATAATTAAATTGATAATCTAATGGTCCTAAGATGTTAGCCAAACAATAATTGTTTCCTATATAATATTAATTAAATTAATTATCATTAATTATTTGTTTATAATTGTCAATGGTTATTTAATTATTAATCAACTCTTTAATTATGTGAGTAAAGAATTAATAGGGTTGATAATTTAATTTATTAAAACTTACATATATGAGTGGGATAAGAAACATTAAATAAAGGATAAGAAGCATTAAATAAATGGGATAAGATATTAGGTGGGGAGTAAATGAAGGGAAGTCGGTGAAGGAGGGATAAGGGGGGGAAAGGAGTTGGAGGAGAGGATTCTACGGGGGTTGGCCATGGATTTTGGGGTGCTCTGAGTATTGCAGAGAGGGAGGAATTTTGTGAGTGGCATTGACACAGTGGACCGGAGTTGCTCGGGGTTTTGGGCTCGGAGGGCCAGGATATCCATTGATATCCTGGGGCTAGGGAGCTAACTAGTCGGTAGGGAGGATGGTTTTGGATAGTGTTCTAAAGAAGAGTGAAGTAGGCAAGATGCGGACAATAGGAAGGATTATTAGCATCAGAGTTAAGGTATTTCTCTAAAATTTATGCATGGTTGTATTATGTTAAAAAAAAAATTATTATTCATAGTAAAATTTGAGTTACGGAATTTACTGTTATAAATAACTGTGTTAGGAAATTACTCTCTTAGTTTATCAAAATAAATTGATGTAAAATTAAAACCGGCCATTACAGGCACTGAGCAAACTTATTTTTTGAGGACACTTGCTCGCAAGTGATCCGGATTTTATGTTATTAAAACATTTATTTTGATTATGAGGCGTTATGAGTTGATGACTTTTTGTTTTACCTCATTGACATAGACATGTGCTATTGACTCGGTTTTACTGAGTGCGCAGGATTTTGGACCTCGAGGATGCAGAGGCATCGATGGAACCCCTTGAACTCCGGATCAAGTCAGGGAGTGTACCATTGGGGTTTGATTGTATTACTACGATATTAGTGCATCTGATTAGATGATATGATATGGATATATTCTGACATGATTTGTTGATGATGCAGGTTGACGATAGCTTGCTGACCAGACTCACATGTTGAGTAAAGGGGTCACGCACGAATACCAAAGATGTTGAGGGAGAGGTATGAACAACAGCCCTGCCATAGCCTACTAGCACTTTCGTCGTGGCTTGAACTATAGGTTAATGCTTACCTATATCGAGAGGACCCACGATGCCTTGAGGGCAAACTGTGACAGTCGCTCACAATGATTCTAAGGGGTGCGCAATAAGGTCATCCTGAAGCATCCTGAAGCGCATGTTGTGGAAAAAAAATGGAAAGAGGTGAATGGCACCCTTGGAGCACATTGTGCATCCTGAAGGGCACGTCGCGCAAGGGAACAGATGAGGCGAGTGGCACCCTTGGAGCACCTAGTGCGTCCTGAAGGGCACGTCACATTGTTTTGATAAATGAATGAACCTAGATAGACTTAGGATGAACATGAACAATGTGATAAGAATTAAAAAAAAAAAACATTTTCCGTAATAAAATGTTGCCCATCACGAAAATTAAGGTCTAGGTTTAAATCATGCTAGTGGTAAAATTTTATCCTTTTTATTAAAAAAAAATGATATATAAACATATATATATATATATAAATTAAAAACAAAATAAATAAAGAGTATGATCTTCGTTAAATCTTGTAACACAGAGGGAGTAAGAAATTTAATTTATTCAAAATCTGTTGGAATAAAATTTAAAAAAAAAGGAATTAATTGTTTTATTATTTTTGATATATTAATTAAATGAGAAAAAGGAAAAAGGGTTAATTTCCACACCTGCCTTTTTGAGTTCTAATTAAAAAGGGGAAAGAGGGAAAATCTAAAATATGAGGAAACTAGGAAAAGAGGGAAACACAAAAAAAAAGGAAACAAAAGGGAAAAATCGGAAAGTCAAACTTAGTAAAGTATCTACCATTTAAGAGGTTTCTAATTTAAACCGAACTAGCAAATTAATAGTGGGAAATAACTCTAGGTGGGTGAGGGAAATGAAGATAATTAATTAATTAAAGAAATTAATTTATGGAGGAACGAAGGGGATGGATGACACTTGTACAGGGAGGAATTTTTAGGAATTAAATTTTAAAAACTTAATTAAATGAGATTTTAGGAAAGTAAGGAACCACGAAACTCTATATAATGAAGGGAGGGGATGGATGTTGGATCATCTTCTATTTGCGTAATGTTACATTGTATAAATATCTACTTGATCGACTTAACTTGTGGGAGTTGGGATACCCAACTCGGTGAGGAGTGGTAGCTCTGCCTTGCGAGGCGAGCTGGGAGCTAGTTGAAATCTTTAGATATTGTGTGTGTGGCCCCTTTGTAGCTTGGGGGGCTATAGGGGAAGAAGAGTACCCCTAGCATTGGCTGGGAGGTACCGATGAAGTCTCGTTGGTTGGCACGTGGGAGTTGCAAGAAGCACGTGAGACATCCACTCCGAATAGGCAACGATATGCTTTCTTCATTTTGTATGGTAAATTGTTTTAGAACTCATGCTTGAATCTGCATTTTTACTTCGGTAAGTGAACTGATTGTCTAGATGGTTTTCTGAAATTTTCTTAGCCTAGCTCGATGATAGATTGACTCCCATGGCTTCATTTCCCCGCATGTATTGACCACCTTGTTGTGTTTATTGTGACCTTTGTGGTTGTTTAGACTTCATCCCTAGCTCACCAGTCCTCACCTGAGTAGTCAACCAGGAGCCTGATCTACGGTCATCGCCTTAGCGTTAAAAGACCTATGGATCTCAACGCCCTTCTTTTTTGTGCGAGGATGATGAGAAAAGGATGAACCTGTTAGTCGACTACCATTGATGTTTGTCCTTGGCTGATTGTTGATTCCACTATCTGGCAATGACCTCTGCATGTGGATTATCTGGTGTCCTGGTTGGTTTTCTCTATGCCTTCACTAATAGAACCCTTGCAATCTTTCCATGACTTTTCCCATTGGATCTTGGCATTTCTCTTACTATTGTCTGCGTTGTATCAGTGTTATGGCAATGGAAAAATGAATTGATTCCCTGTCTACATTTTTTATTTTGGTATTCTGGCAATGGAAGAACGCAATGATTTCTTGTCTGCATTTTTTTTTATTTGGTATTCTGGCAATGGAATAGAGAAATGATTTCATGTTTGCAATTTTTTATATTTGGTATTCTGGCAATGGAGAGACGAAATGATTTCATGTCTGCATTTTTTTATATATTTGGTATTCTCGCAATGGAAAAATGAAATGAATTCATCTCTGCATTTTACATTTGGTATTCTGGAAATGGAAAAATGAAATGATTCCATGTTTGCATTTATATATTTGGTATTCTCGCAATGGAAAAACGAAATGATTTCTTTGTCTGCATTTTGTTTTTACTTTGAGGCGAATTTCCCCTTGAAGAAGACTGTGTCTTGCAGTTAAAAAATGTTGTTTGAGTACCTTGTTGCCTGGCAATTTCGCCCCTCTCTGGACTGATTTTAGTTTTATTGTTGGGGCAATTTTTACCCTTGTTGAAGATTGAGATATGAATTAACAACATACTGCTACTGGATTCCTATGAGTGCCCACGAAATGCTATTTTGAGGCTGTGTTTTTACTGTCATTTCTCACGACCTCCCAATTACTTAAGGATTCATTTTTGCTGTCATTGCCCATGATTTTACAATTCCTTGAGGTTGCATTTTTCCTTCCCGATTGCCAGTCGCGTTTTTCCCTTCGAAAGTTGATTGATTTTCTGATTCGTTTCCGATGATTTTTACCAATTAAATGTGAATGAGTTGTTGTTTTTAACCACGAATTTGCCAAATAAATGTTCTCTGCATCTTCTTGTTGAATGCCCACTATTTTTGGCCTTTATTGATGACCACAGACTTATTTTTAAATGATAGACTGAAGTTGTTGATAACACCCACGTTTTTGCCTTTAAAACTATTGTCTGCATTTGTTGGAATGCCCATGATTTTGGCTATTTACTCGATTTCCTAAGCCTCTTGTAAACACCCTTGATTTTCCCATTTAAATCGTGCCTGAGTTGTTGTTAAGACCACGATTTTCGCCTATTGCCTGGCGTTCCTTTAATCATTCGTGGCCTATTTTTTTTCACTTTATGTACATTATCATTTAAATAATGTCTCAGATATTAATTAATTAATCAGATCTGGTATAAGATATTAAATACTTAATTATGTTGTGGTATTGAATAGTGGTAAATCCACAGTTATGCGATGGAGATTATCGGGGTATATTAGATTACAATTATTTGGTTGTATATGGTGGCTAGCTAAGTAGCCAGCTTTGAGTGTTTAACCCTTCGGCGTTCTCCTCGGATGCATTCCTTTAATGATGGCTAGTGTTGAATTCCTTTCCTCTTCTAACACTCTTGACAATGAAAAGATGTCTATGACTGTTATGACTTTATCAATGACTGCATACGTCCTTGGCCAGTAAGAAATTTAATGATAGTCAACCCCCTTTTACTTGACTCGAATAACATTAACCGATTAAAACAACATCCTTAGATAGCATTAAATTGTTTAGACAACCTTTAACTTTTCAGAATAGTCTGGTCCTCTCGTTGTAACCTTGTGTAACATCCCGCTCTGGCGCACATACCAAACTTATTCTTTGAGGACACTTGCTCGCAAGTGATCTGGATTTATATGATGATAAAACTTTTTTTCATTTTGACGCATTGAGTTATATGTCAGGATGCTTTCACTACCTTGATGTAGATATGTGTTGCTGACTCAGTTTCTTTGAGTGTGCAGGGTGTCGGACCCGGAAGATGCAGAGGCATCTGCGGAACTCCCTTGGACTCCGGATTGAGTCAGGGAGTGGGGTATTTGTGTTGTTTCATTTATGATGATATTGTTTCGTTTTGATGATATACTATTGATTACATGATATGTTGTTTGACATGATCTGACATGATGGTTGATGATGCAGGCTGACGATAGCTTGCCGACCGGACTCACATATGGAGTAGAGGGGCCACACACGAGATCCAGAGAGATTGAGGGAGAGGGGTGGACAGCAGCCCTGCCACAGCCTACCAGCACTCCCGCCGTGGCTCGAACTATAGGTTAACGATTACCTAGTTCGAGCGGATCCACGATGCCGTGAGGGAGGACTACGACAGTTGCTCACGATGATTCTAAGGGGCGCGCAATAAGGCGGGGGCCTTATTCCTTAGAGCCCTTAGTCTCCCACAAGATTCACCTAGCGGAGTGTTGACTCCAGGGGTTTTAGAGTCTACCAATCCGTCAAGCCAGCGAGTGGCACCC
>ML813952.1:69621-85421 GCA_009831015.1 Picea engelmannii
TCGTGTTAATTGAATGATTTATCTTGGAAGGTCATTCTCGTTTTGTGGTTGTTCCTTTAGATAATGTTGAACTTGGGTGTTCGTTGCCAGAGTCCTTGACGCACGCCTTCCGTAAGGGGCGCATTCGTACTTCTCATTTATGTTGTACTTGATTTTATTCAGTTGGTTTCTTGGTCTACTTGTGTCGGGCGGGATGTAGACACCTCCATGTTCCTCAGAACAGTCGCCAGCCCTGAGACCTTAAATGGTTAAAGACGATGGGAAACCGGGCTTGAGCGTTGCTTATGTGTCTTGGAGGTCCTAACCTTGCAGGGTAGGACGGGCGGGTAGTCAGTCGTATTTAGTAGTCAGTTTTACCTTGTCGTTAAATATTGCGGTGTGCACCCTTGCCGATGGTCTTAGTTGTTGCAGATACTCGTCGTATGCTTTTGTCTTCTTGCAATGACATCGTGGTCGCGTCTTGTTGGATGTCAAGGGGCGACATAGAGTCAAGTATGTTTTTACTTCTACACGCGCGCACACACCGTAAACACAAAAAAAAAAATTGCACCTGTATACTAGAATGGTTGTCATAACGAGGCGGTTCGTTACACCTTGTTTAAACTGATTTATCAATTAGAATGGAACGGTGGTATAGTATTTGTATTGCCATAATAAGTAGGCTAAAATAAGTCAGTACTGTAATTTTTCGATGTTATATATTGATTAAATGTCATAGTTCCAAGGTATTCCTGTCATAGTTGTAGTGATTAAATTTTCTATATATCTTTCAATCAACCACTGTGTTATTATATCCTGTTTTAAATGCCCAACATATGATCCGTCGTTTCAGGTAGCGATCATTTAGTGGAATGGTCATTATAGTGATTAAATGATATATATGTGTAATCAGTAGATTGTATTATTCCTCTTGGTTGAATGCCTAGCCTCTGATCATTTAGTGGTATGACTAGTTAGGTTGATTAAATGCTTTATAGTAAATTTTGGTTAATGTCTTATGTGTCTTCCCAACTACGACTGCACTTAAGATTATTCAATGGTACGTTGATGACCCAACTATGTTTAGGATGCTCACTCTTCTAGGGACGCCATGGTTCCTGATACGAGGATCATGGCGCGCCCTATGGGTTAGCGGCGAATGATATCGTGGTTGGAGTCGATGCCTATCATGTGAGCATGGTTGAGCGTCACATGTTGACTTGGGCGCATGTGTTGGTTTGCACACCTTGAGGTTTTAGTCTTGATCGTCAACGTCGTTATGGCGAGAAAGTGAAGTTGTCCCTTAAGATTGTAGGTGTGTCTTGTTGCATCCGGCGGTTGGTCGTTACTCTTGGTTTTTTGTGTCTGTTTCCCAATTTCCTGTGTGTCTATGTGCGGTATCGCAGTTGCCTGTTACCTGGGTTACGTTCTTATGCTCATTGTTAGTAATTGTAACAAACCTCCTTGTTACAACAACAACTCTGAGAACAGGTGCAAATTTTTTTTTTGTTAAGGTGTGTGCGCGCGTGTAGAAGTAACAACATACTTGACTCTACATCACCACTTGAAAACCAACAAGATGCAACCACGATGTTTAGCACAAGAAGACTGAAGGCACACAACGAGTAACTACAACAATATACGACCATAGGCATAAGGCGCATACACAAACATTAAGACATGCTGGGGGTTCATAGTAAGAACACAGAGGGAAGAATCTGGGGTGTTAGGGTTACTATTTCTGCACAGGAAAGTAGGGCGTTTAGTCTTATGTCTTCTCAAAAGAATATTAGACAGGCTCCTGGCCGACTGCTCAGGTAGAAACTAGTAACCCGACCTAGAACAAGACGGAAGAAAGACGAATACAACAAGACGACCCTGACATATCACAGTGACAACAAGTAATAAACGCCCCTAGACATAAGGCGTACAACTAGCAGCTGTAAGCAGAAAATGACACCAGGTGTTAAGTACAGTACGGTCACAGATGGAAGAATCCAACAGTAGAGTTTACTATTTCTGCACAAGAAATAAAGGCTTTTAGTCTTATGTCTTCTCGAAATAAGATTAGACAAGCTCCTGGCCGACTGCTTAGGAAGAAACTAGTAATCTCTGTCAGGTGTGTCGCAAGAGTGGAAACCCTGCCTTTAAAGGGCCCGAGACTCTGGATACGGCAGTGGATTCTTTACACAGAAAAAACCACACACAAACATGTCTCCTAAAGCTACCAGGGGGTGACTATATCTCGCCCGACTCAAGAAAACTAGGCAAAAGAACGATCTCGTCCAAGTGCAACAACAACTCAAGACATCCACTAACTCTACGGACGTGCGAGTCCGAAGGACTCCGACAATGACCAATCAAGTTAAGACAAGGTAGTTCCCACGACTCAAGGCATTTAATACTGGCCCAATGCTCCATTGAACTCCATTAGTAGATGAGATACCCGGCCAACCGTAAAAAAAGGTAAATTTAAGTAAGTGTAGATTCCCCAATTATAATCTTAGTAGTTCCAGGTACTTGGTTCAAGGACCTTATATCTAAAATCATTAATAACCCAAGATTTAATCATATCAAGATAAGTCCACAATGCCATTATTTTTCATAAAATACCTAACCTAAATTTGCACCTTAATTTATAACTACATATATTACCCTTACATAATTCAATGTTAAAAACAAGAAAGTACTCCTTACACAACGCCATGTCAATAAAATACATTAAGGCACCCAGGGCCATGACACAATGTTGCCATAACCTTGCAAATTTGGAAGCCATCAACATTATATGTTATCTAATCCTAACAGTACTATATTTGTTACTAGATCCTTGCCCTTACATAAAAGGAATAATATTTTAAAATTGCTTGTACTAACATTAACTATTCATTACATATTATTTCCTAATATTCTTGCAAAAAGGATATCGAAACTACATTCCATTATCTAACAAAAGCATTGCATTAACTTCATATTGCAAAGAATATCAAGATTACATTTCGGTTATCTAACAAATAGCATGGCATGAACTTCATGTTGCACTAACCTTACCCTAAAACATAGCCAATATTAGAAATAATTTGCAAATTAGAGAATCCTTAGAATACATACCAATCATGCAACAGAGAATTACTATCATAATGCTACCAATCATGCAATAAAATTCATACCAATCATGTAATAAAATACATACCAAATATGCAACAGAAATTTAATATTAATATCATGCAACATAAAATTCATACCATACCTTACAATGACCTTACAAAAATGACTAAAGCAATTTAAACATCATCGTTGGCAATTCGATTTAACAATTAGCAACATTACTATTTAACATCATCATCAGCGTTTCAAATTTAACAAACATTAACATGGCAAATTAACCATCCTCATTATCATTGCAATTTAACAATATTTACCTTACAATTTAAAAAAATAGTAATATTGCGATTTAGACAATTTTATAAGTCATCTCCTAATTGCCATTGAAGATAACACAAGTCACGTTAATACAACTGTCCATAAAACAATACCAAATTTTCATTTTAGTGTTGCAATTTATCCTTGCATTTACATCTCGTTCTAGGGCGTTACCTTCCATTATACTCACGAGAATGTAAGAATATCTAGTTTGTGTGGAAGTAAGAAAAATAACTTAAAGTAAAACATAATGACTCAGTAACATAATGTAACCTAGAAACAACGGTTCTATAACCATTGGATTCAAAAGGGTCCCGAATTCATGGGAGGAAAAACATAATCCTTTCCGCTAAAATAGTTTATTCTGACAGCGGTAACCACCGCTTACACATGAAAGGCGTATTAACAGGTCGAGGATTTAAGTTGAAAACAACACAGGTTTAATGCACCATATAAAAAAAACTACGTACAGGCATGCAAGAACGTTAATGATGCGCTGTCACACGCAGGTAACCGCGTAGGCTGAAACTCGATTCCCCAAGGATGTCAGTATGGTAGGGCGTCTATCAGAGGTAAATGCGTGGCTACAACAAAGCTGATCTCAAGCGGACCTCTAAAAATAAAAATGCGACTGCACACAGGAACGCCCAAAAATAAAAACGTATCTGCACACCTGAATGCCCAGTCTAAATGAGAAACACAGAGGGTTTAATATAAACATTGGGTAAGAGACGAGGGTACACTATGGCCCAACAATCACGCAAATGGAAGACAAGAGATTCTTGGGGTAAAACGCCCAAGAAAAACACACTGGAACAGCATGACAATGCTTGCACCCACCGTGGAGCTCGACACCACGACCAAAAGGTTATAAGCAGTGCACCCTACCAATGGAGCAGTTCGTTCTATCAACGCAGACATGAAATCGATAAACCCCCTCCCCTTTTTAACTCAGAGAGTCGTTGCAAGCAGGCCCGTAATCCAATCTCTTCATTGCCAGAATGCAAAGATAACAATCTCAGACAAATGTCAGAAGACCGATGGTAACAATTCCCGATGAATTGCCGACTACCATGATGACAATTTCAGACCATTCCAGGATACAAACGATTTCCAATTCAGCTAAATTCCAGAAAGCAAGGATAACTAAAGCAGACCATTTCGGCATGCAAATGATGGCAATTTCAGAGACCACTAATTCATGAATAAAATAAAAATAAAAAGGCCCACATTGAACCATGCCGACAACAATACATTGTCCAACAGAAAGTAAAAGCGCCAAGGCAGAAAGATTAATGCCCAGTAGAAATTGAACGCCCACAGAGAAGTGATCATCCTAAAACAACCCACGGTCAAAATTCCATAACAACAATTCTTAAAAATTACACATTCCCGCACCATTATTAAAATTTGCACAGTCCAGAATTACAGCAGAAAGATTTTATACAGTCAAAATTTTGAATGAAAAGGGACATACAACAACAATATTACAACGAATAATTACATACAAGCATTCTACTACCAAATAACGTGTGTACCTTTTTCCCTTTCGACCGCCTTGATTGATGTCTGCGCCTCGATCTGATGTCCCGCGCTCCTTGCTGCTCCTGCTTGCCGATTGTAGCGACCTCACCGGTATCTTCCAGCCAATCGCTAGGGGTACTCTGCTTCCCCCTTAGCCTCCCGAGCCGCAAAGGGGCCACATAAAATCCAGAGATAAGACTAGCTTCTCAGCTCGCCTCCAAGACGGAGCTACCACTCCAATACAACTGAGAAATTCCCAACTCCTCACAAGCAAACAATCAAGCCAAAATCCAGTAGCGTAACGTTATGCTCACCGTTCATCCCCCTTTCTTCCTTCTTTTCCCCTTCTTTTATAGAAATTTGAGACCTACCTACTTTCCTAAATCATTATTAATTTAATTTTTTATGACAAACCTCTAAAAGCTCTCTGTCGTCCAAGTGTCACTCATCCCCACGGTTCTCCAAAAATTTATTTCTTTTTAATAATTAAAAGACTCAATTCCCTCACCCCCCTTTAGTCGCTCCTAAAATTACTCCTAGGGTTCCTAGATCCCCTCTCATGCTTTTAATAACATTCCTAAAATGAAGTTGCCAAAATTTAGTTCATTTTAGTAACTCCTTAATTGCTGATTCCTTTTTGCTTTTTACCCTATGTCCCCTACTTTCCATTATTAAGTTTCATTTATTACAAGTTTCCTTATTTCTATTATTTATTTCTCTCTTTTTATTTTTAAACCCAAAAGATAAATGCGCTTATTAATCCTTTCTATATTTTTTAAATTCATTACTTTTATACTCTCACATGTTTTTTTTTTTAACTTTATATTCCTTTTTACCATTACCACCACGTATTTTAATTAATTTACTCCCTTTCTTCACTTTACCCCCTTTAATTTTAAGAAGACTTTAATTAACACCTAGGAGGGTTTTAATTTACGCCCTTACGTTTATTTTTGCAGGATCTTTTCTTAGGGCTTGTCCAAATTTTATCTTAGAGATGTTTTAAATTTTAGGTTTAGATCCGAACTGGGTGAAAATCAATTAGGGGAGTCATTTTGCGAATTTCTAAAGGCGTTAAGGTCTCAGGGTCATCTAGATTTATCTCATCATCACCATCAATGCGACGTTCCCTTCAGGATGCACTACGTGCTCCAAGGGTGCCACTCGCCTCGTTTGCTTCTGTCGCGCGACGTTCCCTTCAAGATGCACCACGTGCTCCAAGGGTGCCACTCACCTCGTTTGCTTCTGTCGCGCGACATGCCCTTCAGAATGCACCACATGCTCCAAGGGTGCCACTCGCCGACTTGTATTTCTTTGCACGATGTGCCCTTCAGGATGCACCACGTGCTCCAAGGGTGCCACTCGCTGACTTGAATGATTCGTAGACATCTATAACCCCTGGAGTCAACACTACACGAGGTGAACTTGTGGGAGACTAAGGGCTCTAAGGAATAAGGCCCCCACCTTATTGCGCGCCCCTTAGGATCATCGTGAGCGACTGTCGCAGTCTTCCCTCATGGCATCGTGGATCCTCTCGAACTAGTTAATCGTTAACCTACAGTTCGAGCCACGACGGGAGTTCTAGTAGGCTGTGGCAGGGCTGCTGTCCATGCCTCTCCGTCAACCTCTCTGGAAATCATGTGTGGCCCCTTTACTCCATATGTGAGTCCAGTCGGCAAGCTATCGTCAGCCTGCATCATAAACCATCGTGTCAGAACATATCAACAACATATCATAAAATCAATATCGTATCATCCAAACAAAGAAATATCACCGTAAATGAATCAATCCAAAAGCACACTCCCTGACTCAATCCGGAGTCCAAGGGGGTTCCACCGATGCCACTGCATCCTCAAGGTCCGAAACCCTGCACACTCAATGAAACTAAGTCAATATCACCTGTCTACATCAAGTAGTAAAACATCATGTCATCTATCAAAACGCATCATAATCAAGCATAAATGTATTAATATCAGAAAATTCCAAATCACTTGCGAGCAAGTGTCCTCAAAGAATAAGTTTTGTGAGTGTGCTAGAGCGGGATGTTACATACACCCCCTCTTGGTCTAAACTTCATGCCAAAGTTTCTCAGTATAAGTGCCTAAATAAATGTACCACAATATCATAAGTACCCAGTATCATAAGTCTATCTATCAAACAAAAATGGAAACTGTTGGCGCATATCATATGCATCCTCCTAGGTCGTCGAGTGCGGACTATAATTGTCCCACTGGACCTTGACCTGATCTACCGTTCGACGTCGTAACTATCGAACGGGATGATCTAAAATGCGGACTGGCTCAGCCATGAGCACTCCCTCGTCCGATACCTGCAAGGAACTCATGTCCATCACGTGTGTAGGATCACTAATATAATGTCTCAAAACATATACATGAAAAACATCGTGCATATGCCTCAAAGAATCAGGAGAGGCTAGTCGATAGGCCATGGGCCCCTTTCTCTCCACAATCTCTAAAGGTCCCACGAACCTAGGAGAGATTTTAGCTCCCTTTCCAAACTTGATCGAACTCTTATGCGGTTTAACCCACAAGAAGACTCGATCGCCGACCTTGTAACTACGGTCAACTCGGTGCGCATCGGCATAACTCTTCTGTTGATCCTGCGCTTATTTTATCCTTTGTCTTATGGTTTGCATTTGCTCTTCCATTTCTTGGATCGCTTCTGGTCCCACCAGGACCCTATCCTCAAGCCGATCCCAACTCAAGGGCATCCGACACGGTCACCCATAAAGGAACTCAAAAGGCACCATCTTAATGGTGCTCTGGTAACTGTTGTTATAAGTGAACTCTACTAGAGGCAAGAATTCCTCCCAACGTTTTTGTTGGTCCATCACGTACATGCACAACATGTCTTCCAAGGTTTGGTTCGTTCATTCCATCTGTCCGTCAGTCTCTGGATGATATGCAGTACTAAAGTTAAGTTGAGTTCCCAAGGCCTCTTGGAAACTTGTCCAAAATCGTTCTGTAAACACCGATCCTCGATCGGATATAATCTTCTTAGGCACTCCATGTAGCCTCACAATCTCACTGATGAAAACTCTCGCTATGTCTGGTGCCTGATACATCGTATGCACATGAATAAAGTGAGCACTCTTCGTCAGAGTGTCTACTACTACAAGGATCGAGTCATGTCTCCTTGCCGTCAGTGGAAATCCAACATTAAAGTCCTTCGAAATAACTTCCCATTTCGATTCCGAAATAGAATGCGGTTGAAGTAACCCTGTCAGGTGTCTATGTTCAGCCTTTACCTGCTAACACTCGATACATCTAGCCACAAAGTTGACTATGTCGTCCTTCATTCCCTTCCAGAAGAATAAGGGTTTAATGTCTACCCTCATCTTCGTGACTCCTGGGTGAGCCATGTAAACTGCTCTATGAGCCTCGCTCGGGATCAACATCCTCAACTCGTCATTTGGCGGTACGTAAATCCGACCTCTAAACCTCAATAACCGATCGCTGTCAAAAGTAAATCCCTCATATTGTGGTACCATCATAGTGTTTTGTCCGATAAAATCCTCGACTTCTTTGTACCAGTCATCATCACGTTGTAAAGTGAGAATCTTCTCACGTAGATTCGTCTGAAGAGGTAACACCGAAAAGATGCGTGGCCTCTGACTCAAAGCATCCACCACTTGGTTCACTGTTCCCTTTATGTAAGTAATCTCGAAGTCGTACTCGCTAAGCAATTCCGACCAACGCCATTGTCGCGCGTTCAGGTCTCTTTGCGTGAAAATGTGTTGTAGTCCACAATGATCAATCTTTAATTCAAATTTTCGTCCAACAAGGTAGTGTCTCCAAAACTTCAAGGCATATACAATGGCTAATAACTCCAAATCATGAGTCGCGTATTTCTCCTCATGCCTTCTCAGTTTTCTCGAAATGTAAGCAATCACTCATCCATATTGCATCAAGACTCCGCCTAACCCTTCGTTGGATGTGTCAGTGCATACCAAGAAGTCTGCGTCCATGTCAGGGACCTTTAGTATCGGTGCAGTGGTCAAAAACTCTTTAAGCCTTCGAAATGCTTTTGCGCATTTCTCGGTCCAAACAAACTTCTTGTTTTTCTTCTACAATTCCTTGATCGGATTTGCTATCTTCGAAAATCCCTCGACAAACCGTCGATAGTATCCTGCCAAACCCATAAAACTACGCACTTCTGTGACATTCGTCGGTGCCGTCCATTCCATAATAGCCTCAAATTTTGCTGGATCCATGGGGATGCCTTCGCCGAAGATGACATGCCCTAAGTAGTGAATCCTTGATTGATAAAAAGAGCATTAGGATAGCTTCCCATATAATTTGTGTTCTCGTAAACACTGTAGTACCAAGCGCATGTGCTCGCCATGCTCCTCCATCGTCCGAGAGTAGATCAAAATATCGTCAATGAATACTTGGACAAACTTGTCCAAGTACTCACAGAACACCTCGTTCATCAAACTCATGAATACCCCTGGGGTGTTTGTTAGTCCAAAAGGTAAAACATTAAACTCATAATGTCCAAATCTCGTCTTAAAAGCGGTCTTAGGAACATCATCCTCCTTGATCCGTAACTGGTGATACCCTGATCACAAATCGATCTTGGAGAACACTGTCACACCCTTCATTTGATCGAATAGATCATCAACTCTTGGTAAGGGATACTGATTCTTGATCGTAGCCTTGTTCAGTTGACGGTAGTCAATGTAAAGCCTCCATGATCCGTCCTTCTTTCGAATGAAAATAACCGGTGCACCCCACGGTGACACACTAGGACGTATCAGTCCTAGGTCCAGAAACTCCTTCAGTTTCATTTTTAACTCTTGCAACTCCGGGGTCGACATCCAATAAGGAGTTCTTGATATCGGTTCGGTCCCCGGTTTCATGTCTATAGTAAACTCCAATTCTCTTTCCGGTGACATCCCAGGTAACTCCTCTGGAAACACGTCCGCAAACTCCTTCACCATCGAAAGGTGTTCTAGACCTTCCACTACTCCCTTTTCGTTTAGTGTGAGGATCACATAAAGCTTGCACCCCTTACACATACGCTTCCATAATTGTAAGGAAGAGACGAACCTCAGGGATACTCCCTGGTTTCGTCCTACAATCACCCGTCTCTATCCTTCATCATCGATCAAGCTCAACCGTTTCGTCTTACAGTTGAGTATCGCCTCATGTGATTCTAACCAATCCATACCGATCAAGATGTCATAAGATCCTAATATCATGACATACAGGTTGACCCTCATGACAAACTCTCCCAGGTTAAGGGCACAGCCCATAACGTTTCCTCCAACCTTGTGCTTGGCTCCCGAAGCCATTTCCACGAAGCTAAAATCATCTTTTTCGACTGCCTTTACCTTTATCCTTTTTAGCGCTGCACCAGAAATGAAACTCTCAGTAGCTTCTGGGTCTATCAAAATACTAAGGGTCTGGTCAGCGATAGTATCTGTCGTCTCGAGCACAATCGACTGGTGCTCTTCCTGGTGGTTATTCACCGTTGCATGAATCCGATGGGCCTTGCCCATATCTCCCACTCTAGTGGGTCCGGCTGACCCGGACGCTCTGGTCCTCTCCACAGGACAGTCGCGTTGGTAGTGTGGCTCCCCACACATCCAACACCCCTTCTTTGGCCCAGTAGTCCTGGTACCCGAAGTAGAGGATGACGACCCACTGGCCTGGAAACCCGGTCTGTTCTGCTGAACAGGCCTAAACTACTGTTATTGCGGGCGACACTGTTGTTGGTGCTGTTGTCCTCAATAAGATGTCCTTTGCTAAGGCAGTAGTTGTCGTGGTGTAACAAAAGTGGATCTCCTCTAGAAGCCACGATACCCCGACGTATGCCTCGCTGGTGTCTGTTGTTGCGGCGTACCATAGGAACCCTGCCCTGCTGGCCTCGATGGAGTCCTAGTCTGACCCCCACTGATAAGATCCTCCTCTTCTATGAGGGCCTTTTGGAAAATGTCGTGCAAGGTTTGGGGCATCAGAATCCTAACCTTTGCACGCAGGCTACCGTTAAGGCCAAACAGAAACCTATTGACCTTGAGCTTCTCAATGTTCAGGTGCAGAGCATACCAGAGAAGCTCCATAAAACGTACCTCGTACTCGGGCACTATACGACCTCCCTGTCATAAGGAGCTGAACTCATTGAGCTGACGCTCAATGAATTCCTCAGAAAGATACCTCTCTCGGAATCGTTCCTTGAACAGTTCCCATGACACATCTTCAATGGCCATGTTTATCTATGGCAGGAGCGTCTTCCACCATAGAAGAGCGCTCCCCTTCAGTTGAAAGACTGCCATGCAGACCTTCATGTTGGAGGTATAATCGTGAAGTGCGAAGCACGTCGCCATATTCTCCAATCATGCCTCGGTGGCTGCGCCGTCCAGGGTACCAAAGAACTTGGGAAATTTTACCTTCTCGAGTTCACGGTGAATGCTACCTGTAACGGCCGGTGCGTGCAGCGGAACCTCAGCAGGTGTCGGTGCCCTAGCCTCATCTCTGTCGAAGCGGCTGATCAACGCCTCAGACATGCGTTGAACTTATCTCATCATCCCCACGACATCAGCAACTGCGATCTGTTCCTGTCTAAGAACCTGCTTGCCTCCCTCGGGGTTTGACCCCTCAAGCGTGGATGCTGCTGGAGGTGTCACGCCTGCTTCCCCAACACCCCGTCGTCTTCCCCCGCAGCGTCCTCTAACCATGGTTACCTGCACACACACAATCAACTCAATCAACAACAGAAGAATCAAATATAATCATGTCAACGAAAGCCGTAGCGAATCCCAAGTCGCAGGTCGAACCTGGCTCTGATACCATATGTAACAAACCTCCTTGTTACGACAACAACTTTGAGAATAGGTGCAATTTTTTTTTTGTTAAGGTGTGTGCGCGCATGTAGAAGTAACAACATACTTGACTCTACGTCGCCACTTGACAACCAACAAGACGTAACCACGATGTTCAGCACAAGAAGACTGAAGGCACACAACAAGTAACTGCAACAATATACGACCATAGGCGTAAGGCGCATACACAAACATTAAGACATGCTGGGGGTGCACAGTAAGAACACAGAGGGAAGAATCCAGGGTGTCAGGGTTACTATTTCTGCACAAGAAAGCAAGGCGTTTAGTCTTATGTCTTCTCGAAAGAAGATTAGACAGGCTCCTGGACGACTGCTCAGGCAGAAACTAGTAACCCGACCTAGAACAAGACGCAAGCAAGACGAATACGACAAGATGACCCTGACATATCACAGTGACAACAAGCAATAAATTCCCCTGGACATAAGGCGTACAACTAGGAGTTATAAGCAGAAAACGACACCAGGTGTTAAGTACAGTACGGTCACAGATGGAAGAATCCAACAGTAGAGTTTACTATTTCTGCATAGAAAAGAAGGGCTTTTAGTCTTATGTCTTCTCTAAAGAAGATTAGACAGGCTCCTGGCCGACTGCTCAGGCAGAAACTAGTAATCTCTGTCAGGTGTGTCGCAAGAGTGGAAACCCTGCGTTTAAAGGGCCTGAGACTCTGGATACGACACTGGATTCTTTACACAGAAAAAACCACACACAGACATGTCTCCTAAAGCTACCAGGGGGTGACTATATCCCACCCGACTCAAGCAGACCAGGCAAAAGAACGATCTCGTCCAAGTACAACAACAACTCAAGACATCCACTAACTCTACAGACGCGCAAGCCCGAAGGACTCCGACAATGACCAATCAAGTTAAGACAAGGTAGTTCCCATGACTCAGGGCATTTAATATTGGCCCAATCCTCCATTGAACTCCATTAGTAGATGAGATACCCGACCAACTGTAAAAGAAGGTAAATTTAAGTAAGTGCAGATTCCCCAATTATAATCTTAGTAGTTCCAGGTACTTGGTTCAAGGACCTTATATCTAAAATCATTAATAACCCAATATTTAATCATATCAACATAATTCCACAATGCCATTATTTTTCCTAAAATACCTAACCTAAATTTTCACCTTAATTTATAACTAGATATATTACCCTTACATAATTCAATGTTAAAAACAAGACAGTACTCCTTACACAATGCCATGTCAATAAAATACATTAAGGCACCCAGGGCCATGACACAATGTTGCCATAAGCTTGCAAATTAGGAAGCCATCAACATTATATGTTATCTAATCCTAACAGTACTATATTTGTTACTAGATCCTTGCCCTTACATAAAAGGAATAATATTTTAAAATTGCTTGTACTAACATTAACTGTTCATTACATATTATTTCCTAATATTCTTGCAAAAAGGATATCGAAACTGCATTCCATTATCTAACAAAAGCGTTGCATTAACTTCATATTGCAAAGAATATCAAGATTACATTTCAGTTATCTAACGAATAACATGGCATGAACTTCATGTTGCACTAACCTTACCCTAAAACATAACCAACATTAGAAATAATTTGCAAATTAGAGAATCCTTAGAATACATACCAATCATGCAACATAAAATTACTATCATAACACTACCAATCATGCAATAAAATTCATACCAATCATGTAATAAAATACATACCAAATATCCAACAAAAAATTAATATTAATATCATGCAATAGAAAATTCATACCATACCTTACAATGACCTTACAAAAATGACTAAAGCGATTTAAACATCATCGTTGGCAATTCGATTTAACAATTATCAGCATTACTATTTAACATCATCATCAATGTTTCAAATTTAACAAACATTAACATGGAAAATTAACCATCCTCATTATCATTGCAATTTAACAATATTTACCTTACAATTTAAACAAATAGTAATATTACGATTTAGACAATTTTATAAGGCATCTCCTAATTTCCATTGAAGATAACACAAGTCACGTTAATACAGTTGTCCATAAAACAATACCAAATTTTCATTTTAGTGTTGCAATTTATCCTTGCATTTACATCTCGTTCTAGGGCATTACCTTCCATTATACTCACGAGAATGTAAGAATATCCAGTTTGTGTGGAAGTAAGAAAAATAACTTAAAGTAAAACAGAACGACTGAGTAACATAATGTAACCCAGAAATAGCGGTGCTATAACCATTGGATTCAAAAGGGTCCCGAATTCATGGGAGGAAAAACAAAATCCTTTCTGCTAAAATAGTTTATTCTGACAGCGATAACCACCACTTACACATGAAAGGCGTATTAACAGGTCGAGGATTTAAGTCGAAAACAACACAGGTTTAATGCACCATGTAAAAAAAGCTACCTACACGCATGGAGGAACGTTAATGATGCGTTGTCACACGCAGGCTTAAACTCGATTCCCTAGGGCTGTCAGTATGGTAGGGTGTCTGTCGGAGGTAAATGCGTGGCTAAGGAAAAGCTGATCTCCAGCGGACCTCTAAAAATAAAAACGCGACTCCACACAAGAATGCCCAAAAATAAAAATGCATCTGCACACCTGAACTCCCAGTCTGAATGAGAAACGCAGAGGGTTTAATATAAACATTGGGCAAGAGACGTGGGTACACTATGGCCCAACAATCACACAAATGGAGGACAAGAGATGCTTGGGGTAAAACACCCAAGAAAAACGCGCTGGAACGACATGACAATGCTTGCGCCCACCGTGGAGCTCGACACCATGACCACAAGTTTATGAGCATTGCGCCCTACCAATGAAGCAGTTCTCTCTATCAGTGCAGACATGAAATCGATAAACCCCCTCCCCTTTTTAACTCAGAGATTCGTTGCAAGCAGGGCTGTAATCCAATCTCCTCATTGCCAGAATGCAGAGATAACAATCTCAGACAAATGCCAGAAGACCGATGGTAACAATAACCGACGAATTGCCGACTACCATGATGACAATTTTAGCCTATTCCAGGATACAAACGATTTCCAATTCAGCTAAATTCCAGAAGACAAGGATAACTAAACCAGACCATTCCGGCATGCAAATGACGACAATTTCAAACACCACTAATTCATGAATAAAATAAAAATAAAAAGGCCCACATTGAACCATGCTGACAACAATACCTTGTCCAACAAAAAGTAAAAGCGCCAAGGCAGAAAGATTAACGCCGAGTAGAAATTGAACGCCCACAGAGAAGTGATCGTCCCAAAACAACCCACGATCAAAATTCCATAACAACAATTCTTAAAAATTACACATTCCCACACCATTATTAAAATTTGCACAGTCCATAATTACAGCAGAAAGATTTTATACAGTCAAAATTTTGAATGAAAAGGGACATACAACAACAATATTACAACGAAGAATTACATCCAAACATTCTACTACCAAATAACGCGCGTACCATTTTCCCTTTCGACCTCCTTGATTGATGTCCACACCTCGATCTAATGTCCCGCGCTCCTCGTCGGTCCTGCTTGACGACCATAGCAACCTCACCGGTACCTCCCCGCCAATCACTAGGGGTACTATGCTTCCCCCTTAGCCCCCTGAGCCGCAAAGGGGCCACACAAGATCCAGAGATAAGACTAGCCTCTCAGCTCGCCTCCAAGGCGGAGCTACCACTCCAATACAGCTGAGAAATTCCCAACTCCTCACAAGCAAACAATCAAGCCAGAATTCGGCAGCGTAACGTTACGCTCACCGTTTATCCCCCTTTCTTCCTTCTTTTCCCCTTCTTTTATAGAAATTTGAGACCTACCTACTTTCATAAATCATTATTAATTTAATTTTTTATGACAAACCTCTAAAAATTCTCTACCGTCCAAGTGTCACTCATCCCCACGGTTCTCCAAAAATTTATTTCTTTTTAATAATTAAAAGACTCAATTCCCTCACCCCCCTTTAGTCGCTCCTAAAATTACTCCTAGGGTTCCTAGATCCCCTCTCATGCTTTTAATAACA
>ML813952.1:85471-98143 GCA_009831015.1 Picea engelmannii
TTTATTTCTTTTTAATAATTAAAAGACTCAATTCCCTCACCCCCCTTTAGTCGCTCCTAAAATTACTCCTAGGGTTCCTAGATCCCCTCTCATGCTTTTAATAACATTCCTAAAATGAAGTTGCCAAAATTTAGTTCATTTTACTAACTCCTTAATTGTTGATTGCTTTTTGCTTTTTACCCTATGTCCCCTACTTTCCATTATTAAGTTTCATTTATTACAAGTTTCCTTATTTCTATTATTTATTTCTCTCTTTTTATTTTTAAACCCAAAATATAAATGTGCTTATTAATCCTTTCTATATTTTTTAAATTCATTACTTTTATACTCTCACATGTTTTTTTTTTTTTTTAAACTTTATATTCCTTTCTACCATTAACACCACGTATTTTAATTAATTTACTCCCTTTCTTCACTTTACCCCCTTTAATTTTAAGAAGACTTTAATTAACACCTAGGAGGGTTTTAGTTTACGCCCTTACGTTTATTTTTGTAGGATTTTTTCTTAGGGCTTGTCCAAATTTTATCTTAGAGATGTTTTAAATTTTAGGTTTAGATCCAAACTGGGTGACAATCAATTAGGGGAGTCGTTTTTCGAATTTCTAAAGGCGTTAAGGTCTCAGGGTCATCTAGATTTGTCTCATCATCACCATCAATTTGACATACCCTTCAGGATGCACTACGTGCTCCAAGGGTGTCACTCGCCTTGTTTGCTTTTGTCGCGCGACGTGCCCTTCAAAATGCACCACGTGCTCCAAGGGTGCCACTCGCCTCGTTTTCTTCTGTTGCGCGACGTGCCCGTCAAGATGCACCACGTGCTCCAAGGGTGCCACTCGCCGAATTGTATTTCTTTGCACGATGTGCCCTTAAGGATGCACCACGTGCTCCAAGGGTGCCACTCACTGACTTGACTGATTGGTAGACATATATAACCCCTGGAGTCAATACTTCGCGAGGTGAACTTGTGGGAGACTAAGGGCTCTAAGGAATAAGCCCCCCACCTTTTATTGCGCGCCCCTTAGGATCATTGTGAGTGACTGTCGCAGTCTTCCCTCATGGCATCATGGATCCTCTCGAACTAGGTAATCGTTAACCTACAGTTCGAGCCACGGTGGGAGTGCTAGTAGGTTGTGGCAGGGCTACTGTCCACGCCTCTCCCTCAACCTCTCTAGAAATCATGTGTGGCCCCTTTACTCCATATGTGAGTCCGGTCGGAAAGCTATCGTCAGCTTGCATCATCAACCATCGTGTCAGAACATATCAACAACATATCATAAAATCAATATTGTATCATCAAAACAAAGCAATATCACCGTAAATGAATCAATCCAAAAGCACACTCCCTGACTCAATCCGGAGTCCAAGGGGGTTCCACCGATGCCACTGCATCCTCAAGGTCCGAAACCCTGCACACTCAATGAAACTGAGTCAATAGCACCTGTCTACATCAAGTAGTAAAACACCATGTCGTCTATCAGAACGCATCATAATCAAGCATAAATGTATTAATATCAGAAAAGTCCAGATCACTTGCGAGCAAGTGTCCTCAAAAAATAAGTTTTGTAAGTGCGCTAGAGTGGGATGTTACAGTAATGTGGTTAAATTATTGTCGTCATCGCCTTCTTTCCTCTTAACTCTTGAAAACAAAACAAAAAAAAAAAATATCTTCGTTTGTTGTCGTAATGATGGGTTCATTACACCTAATCTTGAAATTCAAGTAATCTAAAAAAAATCTATATAGAATTCAAGGAGAAAAGTATAACTATATTCACAAAAGAAAACTTGTTCATTACAATTTTTTTAATAAATCAAAATAGATCCTTCGTAGTTGTGCTAATTACTCCATATAGATATAGATATTACATGAGACTCCCATCAATGACATTGAAACACGTGAAAATTAAAATGTGAAATAGTATGCAACGATCCATGTGTTTTCTTTTTGTTGTCCTCAAAAGCCATTACAATTCCTCCAAAATTAGATGAAACACAATATCTAAATGCAGGGACATGCTGGTCTTTGCAGCCCCCATTGTGGAATGGTATTTTGCTCGTGCATGTGAATCATTCATTGTCTAAGGTCATAAGCTTACGAAACTAAAATTTGATGAAATATATGAAAATGTAGATAAAGAACTTTCATAGCTTGCACGCTCCATTAATGTTTCTTTTACAATGGATACATAGCTTGCACACTCCATTAATGTTTCTTTTACAATGGATAACAACTGAGTGATGACCATTTGCTCCCAATTTAGGTGGTTTTGAATATGTAATTTTCAAAGTCGTACAAATTAGGATATTTCCATCATTCAACAGAATCACTTTGTGATTTTATTATTATTATTAATTTATTGGAGAGGGCGAACCAAATTTTGTCGAATTAAATTCAAGAATTATTTCGATACTAATCTGTATTAAAATTGTGAATATTTTTATATTCATCACAACATTAATAATTTATTCGAAAGGGAGGGAGGAGGTCAATGTTATTAAATTAAATTCAAGAATTAAAAGGATATCAAGCTCGGTAAGAAACAAATTAGAGAAATCAGAAACAAAATGTTGTGATTGATACGAAGAAAAGAAAAAATACAACAGTGACAATAGAGAAATTAAAATAGATGGCTTAGTTTGTATTGATAAGGATTGGGAATATGTTAATCCTTCAATACAACTATTTTGTGATATTATTAATAATTTATTGGACAGGGAGGAGGCCAATGTTATTAAATTAAATTTAACAATTAATATGATATTAAGTTGTATAAGAAACAAATTAGAGAAACCATAACCAAAATGTTGTGATTGACCTAAAAAAGACAACAAGATATAACAATGAGAATTCAAAAATTAAAATAGATAGAATATATGGCTTACTTTGTATTGATAAGGATGAAGAATATTTTCATCATTCAACACAACCACTTTGTGAAATTATTAATAATTTATTATAAAGAAAGGAAACCAATGTTATTAAATTAAATTAAAAAATTAATTTATACTAAAATGCATTAACACAACCACCTTATGATCTTTTTAATAATTTAATGGAGAGGGATGACTAATATGAAAAAAAAAGATTAGATACAACAATAAGAATCCAGAAATTAAAATAAAAAAGAAGAGATGAACAAATATTATTATACAATAAACACAACCCTAACCTAGTATAAATTATTGTTATATGAATGCAATTAAATAACTAATTTCAAGTCACCTAAAATACTAGGCACTAAGTATTATTAAACTATTATTAATTATGTTCACACGTAGATAAAGCTAGAAAGAGATGCCTCTAACTAATTGCCAAGTTTAAATACAAATGCATAACTTTCTCCTAATAGGCTATGGCCTCAAGGGAGGAGTCTTCCTCATCCTATAAGCCAGCTATGTAGACCATTAATGAACAATTGTATTGATACCGATAAGTTATTTATGTGGAAAGAATAAGCTAGTGGATTATAAAAATGATGAAGAAAATATGTGTAATCCAGATCATGCATTGGCTCTAAAGAGATAATCACTTTGAAAGAAATAATATGAGTGCAGTTGACAAATTATTGTACCTATGGATCACATATGTAGAGAAAGAAGGCCTATGAGTTTTTTTGATGCCTAGTTGATAAAATGAGAAACATGATTCTATAGCTACCTGACTATTGATAGTATAAACTACAATCATGAGTTAGATGATGGAAGTGTTCATATTGATCCATTTCCTCTCAATTTATTAAAGTGGTTAGGGGAGGAAAAAATTAGAAGAAACATGTTGTTGTTCTATCAAAGTAGGTGCTCATTATTTTCCTCCTTTGTATGTCAATGATGCAAAATTGTGGAACCCTAGGTCAAATGGTTGTGTTGGGTAACTAGTGCTGCAAAAGAGAATTCTATGGTGCCTTGAAGTGATCATACTTAACCTGCAACTGAGATAAAAACATGAGATATGCCATATCTGTAAAAAATAATCCTCTTTCCTAGGGAAATTGATGAGTAAAATAGTGTACTAACTTAGAATCTTAGATTGTATAACACATATCATGTTTGTGATCTCTAGAAGAGAAGAAAGCGTATATGAGGGTTATCATGTATCTTTTGTTGAGGTGTGTCGAAGAGGTAAACTATGATGATGCATGTTAATTATGTGATGTGACTTTGGAGAATTATGTAGTGAAGTTCTAGTGATCAGTGTGTGGGTGATCTCAAGAGTTTCTACTTTATTTTGGTGGTGCTACATTTAGGCATCAAGGCATGCCATAAAACTATATATGGGTCAACATATTATAGCTATSTTTAMCTWATATGGGGGRTGAATAAGAGAGTGGKGAGATGTTGTTGTAAGAAGAGTAGTGTAATTYCTAGAGTGATGAAAAATTGAATGAGTGAACCTATGATAATCAKKAATYGATACCTAAAGARRAAGAATGCCTAAACCAACATGTGTCAAAGRWTTTGGCACTTCTATGTKCTCCTATTAWTGAMTCCCTCRTATTGGAATAATATATTTGTGTCTAGTATGATATGGTAGTTGCATAGCAGWTTTCMTTGATGTAATTATKGAGAGCATTAGGCCCATAATGRGATAARGGATGGGGAGGGAKAAGGAMAAGMRAAASWTTCAATTYTTKTATGGAATATCAKYGATCTSAAATCTGAAAATGTGCTAGAGTGAAATAATAAATCGTAAATGTACCTATCATAATAATGATATAGGAAATTATGGGGTGTGGATGTGAGGAAAAATAGAGAAAGTGAGGCATTTGTAAAAACTAACTTGTCAATATGTAGCGTGGTAGGGTGGCATAATTTAAATAGAGGTAATTTTAAATGATTTTACATATTCAAAGAGATGATAAGTATTGATGTGGCCATTACATAAGGAACTTTGTTTCTATTGATAGGAGATTTCTAACAGTAAATTTGAGCATTCAAGGGGAGAGACAACATAGTCTATTGTTCCTTGAAAGGGTACAATGGTAAAAGTGACTATATAGTTCTTGTTAATAAAAAGAAGAGGTCCATTTTTTTGAATCCAACCCAACTTATACGGAGATGGGTGTGAAGTTGTGGGAGCCTGTAAGAAATTTATAAAATTTATAAATATTTGATATACAAGGTTGTTTTGTCTCCCATTGTCAAGGATTGTAATAGATACTCAATATTTTATTTCATGACTACAATTTAAAAGGAATGATGAAGATGATGTATAATTTTTCTTTATAACTCAACATAAGGAGGGATCAATGGTAGTATGGTTCAGTAGAGAAATAATTTCAAGGGAGAGGTAAGTTTTGAGAGAGAAAGTGGTAGCAACAAAGTCATTATTTTTCTCATCAAAATATAATGTTTTGGACATGGCTTGATGCTATAAGAATAATAAATTAACAACATCATGATTTGGGTTCTTATGATAGTGGAAAAATTGTGTAGGATGGAAAGCGGTAGGGTGACTACCACGTATACTCGAATTACATGGTAGATGTGCTTAAGGGCTTGGGGAAGGTGTTAGGGATAGAGATATTGTTAGCGTTAGATTTAAGGTTACAAAAGGGGGTGAAATGAGTTTTATTGTAAAATTTGAAGAAGGATAGGGCATGGATAAATTCCTCGTCTATATTATTTCTCTCAAATAAGACTACTCCATTACAAAAAATAGCAATAAAATTAGGATTGAATTTCAACACAAATACCTATTTCAAGTATTTAATCTAAAGTTGGAGATGGATATTACTGAGTTCCTCAATAAAATACTAGACACTTTGAATTGGATCTTGACAGAACTACAACCACCTCCATTTTAAGTTATATAGATACCTTGGAGGATGAAAATTCCTTCTCAAGGCATGGCACAACGCATTCCATGTAGTGATGTGAGTAGGAGTGTCATTGGTAGCTTATTCTTTGTTTAGTTCTGCATATATATTGGTATAAGTTTGTTGATACTACCAACAAGCTTGATTGAGTCCCTCTAAATGATTACTTGTAAGGAGGAACTACTCCTCTAGCATATATAGGCAAGTTTAGAAGTAGTTAGCAAGGTTGTGTATCTAGGAATCCAAAACATATTTGTGCATTTGGATACCACATTTAGGTAATGATATTCTTCTGTTGAGATGGAAAGTAGATGTGGAATTTGAAGGTTGATATATTAGGGATTTAATAAGAGTGTTGTCCATTTATTTCACCACACTATATAGAATATTATATTTATCATGAGAGGAATGGGTACTATGAGAATCCATTGAGAGATATACATTGTGTAAGAGATGAAGAGAATTGGAGTGAAACAAAATAGGTTAAGTATCTAGCTAGGGTTTATCCAAATAAGGGAATATGAGATCCAAATCAAAATAATTAAGGAAACTACTAAAAATTTAAGAGCTAAGGATATGGAACACAACACTAGAGAAATGACCTGAGTGGGGAGAGGCCTCAAAAAAACCAAAAACCTGACTAGATTTAGGTGGGTATTGATCCTAAGGAACCAAATGGAGAGGTGTGTTGAATAATATTTTTCTATCTAGAGACAGTGGATAAGAGAACTAGTTGAGAGAAGATTTTTGGCATGTAGGAATGACATCCATGGAACTAAATGCTTGAATATTTTGAGTGTCATGGAGATAAGAAACCTATAAAAGGTGAAAAGAAACCTATAAAAGGTGAAGAGGGAATGTGTTTTGGGAGGGTAGCCTCGAGATAACCCAACACTTTATTTAAGAAGAAAATTATCAAGACAATATCTTACTACTCTAATAATAAATGATACATCAATAGCTACCTAAGTAAAAAAAGTTAAAAAAAAAAGAAAAAAAAATGTTGTAGTTAATATGAAGAAAAGACAAGATAGAATAATTAAAACCCATAAATTATATTAGATCAGAACTTATGGCTTAGGTTTTATTGATAAGTCTCCAACATTTATATAAAACTACATATCTCCAATCTATCTTTACTGTTGGATAAAAAAAAATTATTATTCTATAATACATCCAACCATAAGTTGGAAAAAAAATTATTTTATGAATGCACATAGCTAACTAATAGCATGTCACTCAAAAGACTAGGAAACAACTATGATTAAATTATTATTAATTATTCTCATGCACACAACTAATAGCGAAGCGATGCCTTTAACTAATTGATTAGTTTACACACAAATGCATAACTGTCTCCTAGAATTCTAACTAATAGCATGTCACTCAAAAGACTAGGAAACAACTATGATTAAATTATTAGTAATGATTCTCATGCACACAACTAATAGCGAAGCGATGGATTTAACTAATTGATCATTTTACACACAAATGCATAATTGTCTCCTAGAACTCTATGCCCTCAAGGGAGTTTCATTCTGTCATCTAGGTTGGTTGGCTAAGTTGTCTAAGTGTTCCTATAATTTTTATTCTATGTGTGTTGTGATATGTATAAATGTTATCATTCTATATCATAATTCATAGTTCACATTCTAAATTAAAAAGAAATAGATAACTAATATAATAGGAGAAACATAGAGGAATCAAGTTTTGCTAATAGTGTGAATATGATTACATGTTATTGAAATATCCCAAATTTCTTGATTAGCCACATCTATATATTTTTTATTTCCTATAATCTCATGAGATCCACCATTTCTCTCAAGATCCATAACCATGTTTCCAAATACATAACCTATTGGTATAGATTGTCTTGATTTTGGTTCACTTTATTTCAATTTCAAATATTAATATATGTAACATCCTCCTCGTTACGACAACCATTCTAATAACAGGTGCAATTTTTTTTTTTGTGTGTAAGGGGTGTGCACGCGTGTAGAAGTAACAACACACCTGACTCTACGTCGCCACTTGATGACCAACAAGACGCAACCACGACAAAAGTAAAACTGACCACCCGCCCGTCCTACCCTGTAAGGTTAGGACCTCCAAGACACATAATCAATGGTCAAGCCCAGGTTCCCATCGATTTTAACCATTCAAGGTCTCAGGGCTGGCGACTGTTCTGAGGAGCATGGAGGTGTCTACATCCCACCCGACACCACAGACCAAGCAACTAACTGATTACGATCAAACTCAACATAAATAAGAAGAACAATTACACCCCTTACGGAAGGCGCGTGACTAAAGGACTCCGACAACGAAACCCAAGTTCAACATTGTTTAATTGAACAACCACCTTAATTTACTAACTCAGAGTAATTTATTGTACGTAAGTCAAGGTTATTGCACCATATATGTTATTAACAACAATAAAAATTACAATACCACTGTCATGAAATATTAACCATCCTTCATTTATATCACATATCCGGACCATGATTTTACAATTACAAAACCTCTTATATGCTACAACCACCAAAATTATAATGACCTTACAAGATAAAAAAATTCAATTTAAACATGAGGAGCTCTCAATGCGATGTCATTATGATCATAAATTTCAATGATAATGCAAAAATAACATCATATTTATAAGTAACATCATAATTGGAAGTAACAATATAACATCCTATTTTAAAAATAACATCATATTTACAAGTAGCATCATATTTGAAAATTACAACATAACCTCATATTTAAAAATGGAAGTATATAGAATGACCAGATTTAAAATAACAATAATTAAGAAAAACAATAATTGAAAATGACAAAAATAATAATGTTAAAAATGACAATATTTAAATAACAATAATGAAAATGTCAATATAAGAAAGGCTTCTCATTACAAATCCCTAACAACTGATTGTACTTAGTTCAAGTCATTCATTATAAGTTAGCTACCCAAACTCCCAACAACGTTATCATAAAAATATCAACATTATGCTACTAATAAATTGACTCCGCCATTAACATCGTGTTAACATAATCCTAACACATCGCATCTTATGTCCTAAAAATTAATGTAACATTAATCATAACCCATCCCATCTTATATCATGACGACCTTTCAATTTAGAATATCAATAGCCTTACCATAAATGAACCAACATTATATTTACACTACCATAATCTAGCCAATGAATTGATAATAAAAGTACTCATTATAGTAGCATACAAAAGCATATTGCTAAACCCCTAATATTACTAAGGACCATAAACTTTACAATATTTATTGCAATAACAAAAAGGCAAGGAAATAATTCTATGAGCTATCCTTCACTTCCGGTTACCTTAACCAAATATAGTCATTATATTTGACCCACAATCTTGCAATAAAGAAAAACCATAATTCTCCCATTTATGTGTGATCTTACCCTACATTCACATTGATTCATGGGCAATATCATTACTCTCACATATTCCACTATTCATCGACATTACCTCTTTATTAATTTAACACTTTACCATGAAGTTGCCTTTTTCTAATTACTAGCAACGTACATTACAAATCCATGCTTCTACCATTGGTATGCCAGATTTAATCATCAAGGACAATTTCATGAACATAAATAATAATTAACAATAAAAGGGAAAATTTTCGATTCTGAGGCAACTATTATGGTTTCTTCAATGCACAATTCTAGAAGGTCAAGGGTTAACACAGGGTTGCTAATTAAACTGCTGGTAAATTTTCACGGGGGACCTTTACTCCACAAAAGGGGGAGGGGTTTTTATCCCCAAAATGCAGACAAATTTCCACTATAAGACGCAGAAATATCACTGTCAAAATGCAGGGATTATTATCCCCCAAACGCAGAGAAATTCCACTATAAACACAGAAATATCGCTGTCAAAAACGCAGGGATTTTTATCCCCCAAACGCAGAGAAATTCCACTATAAAACGCAGAAATATCACTGTCAAAAATGCAGGGATTTTTATCCCCAAAACGCAGAGAATTTTTTTAACAACATCGCAGAGATTAAAAACCCTTATCAGTGGATGAATCAGACAGAAACAAGTTGTCGACAAGGGTTAAATTCTCAGTTAATTATAAAATTCATCACTCAACATTCGTAGGATAGAGTCAGGATGTTTCGCAAGCATTGCAACAATTATTCTATGTGAATCGTCAAGGAAAACGATAGATGCAGCAACCATTATATAACATTTCAATGCCATTTGACTTTCCAATAACCGTCATATCTACATCAGTTCTAGTGCTTTATATTCTACCAAATAAGCGACCATACCTTTGCCTCTTTGCTTTCCTTAAATGATGACCACGCCTCGATTGATGTCCCGTTCTCCTTTCCGCTCCTTCTCGCCAACCATAGAGAGCTCTCCAGTACCTCCTAGCCAATCGCTAGGGGTACTCTGCTTCCCCCTTAGCCCCCCAAACCGCAAAGGGGCCACACAAGATCCAGAGATAAGACTAGCTTCTCAGCTCGCCTCCAAGGCTAAGCTACCACTCTAACACAGCTGAGAAATTCCCAACTCCTCATGAGAAAACAGTCAAGCCACAATCCTGCAGCGTAACGTTACGCTAACTGCTCATCCCTTCTTCCTCCAATTTCCCTTTCTTTTATAGAAATTTGAGACCCACCTACTTTCCTAAATCATTATTAATTTAAGTTTTATTGACAATCCTCTAAAAATTATTTGTCGTCCAAGTGTCACTCATCCCCCATGTTTCTCCAAAATTTATTTTCTTTAAAAATATTAAAAGACTCAATTCCCTCACCCCCCCTATAGTCGCTCCTAAAATTACTCCTAGGTTTCCTAGATCCCCTCTCATGCTTTTAATAACTTTCCTAAAATGAAGTTGTTGATTTTTAGTAACTCCTTAACTGTTGATTCCTTTTTGCTTTTTTTTTCCTATGTCTCCTACTTTCCTTTATTATGAGTTTCCCTATTTCTATTATTTATTCCTTTCCCTTTTTTTTTTTTTTTAAACCCAAAAAGATAAATGCGCTTAGTATTCTTTTCATTATATTTTTAAAATCCTAACTTTTATACTCCCACACTTTAATTAGTTTTATTTCTTCTTTATCATTTAAAAACCATGGGTTTCAATTAATTTACCTCCCTCATTACTTTACCCCCCCTTAATTTAAGAAGACTTTAACTAAAACTTAGGAGGGTTTTTGGTTAGCATCCTTAAGTTTATTTTTGTAGGGTCCTTTCTTAAGGCTAAACAAATTTTATCTTAGAGATGTTTTAATTTTAGGGTTAGATTTGAACTGGGAGACAATTAATTAGGGGAGTCGTTTTGAGAATTTTTTAAGGCGTTTAAGGTCTTAGGGTCATTTAGGTTGTCTCATCATCATCATCAATGCGACGTGCCCTTCAGGACGCACTACGTGCTCCTAGGGTGCCACTCACCTCGTTTGTTTCTAGTGCACGACGTGTCCTTCAGGATGCACCACGTGCTCCAAGGCTGCCACTCGCCAACTCATGGTTTTTCTGCGTGAAGTGCCCTTCAGGATGCACCACGTGCTCCAAGGGTGTCACTCGCCGGCTTGACTGATTGGTAGACATCTATAACCCCTGGAGTCAACACTCCACCAGGTGAACTTGTGGGAGACTAAGGGCTCTAAGGAATAAGGCCCCTGCCTTATTGTATGCCCCTTAGAATCATCGTGAGCGACTGTCGCAGTCTGCCCTCACGGCATCGTGGATCCTCTCGAACTAGGTAATCGTTAACCTACAGTTCGAGCTATGGCGGGAGTGCTAGTAGGTTGTGGCAGGGCTGATGTCCACACCTCTCCCTCAACCTCTCTGGAAATCATGTGTGGCCTCTTTACTCCACATGTGAGTCTGGTCGGCAAGCTATTGTCAGCCTACATCATCAACCATCGTGATAGAACGTCAACAACATATCATAAAATCAATATCATATCATCAAGACAAAGCAATATCACTATAAATGAATCAACCCAAATAGCACACTCCCTGACTCAATCCAGAGTCCAAGGGGGTTCCACCGATGCCTCTTCATCCTCAAGGTACGAAACCCTACACACTCAATGAAACTGAGTCAGCAACACGTGTCTACATCAAAGTAGTAAAAACATAATGTCATCTATCTTAGCGCATCATAATGAAGGATAAAATTTTTATCATCATAAAAATCTAGATCACTTGCGAGCAAGTGTCCTCAAAGAATAAGTTTTGTAAGCGCGCCAGAGAGGGATGTTACAATATAGAATAATGCCATTTTATTTAGTGTGTTGTCTTGCATATTCCCAAAGACATGAACTATATCCAAATTAATTCCATATAAGATTGTTCTTAATATTTGAGACTTAAACATACAAAGTTTCAAAGTTCTATTGTATATATCTAATAAAAGCAGAACAATAATTTTATTTAAATATAGAAATTAAGATATAAATTTTTATATTAGGAACCCCAAATTTTAATTAATTTACGTTCTTTATCAATATCATAGTGAATTTGTATTATATATCTGCCAATGATCTTGTTAATTAAAAATACATAGATCATATTTTTATAAATAAAGAGAAAAACAAGAATTTAAAATACTTTAAGGAATAGAAATACCATACACTACAGTAATAGAGTGATCATGAAATCCCTTGAGTATTTATGAAATGGAAAGTACTCAATGAAGAAAAATAAACCTTCAATTGACAAGCCAAACATATAATTAATTTCAAATAATCCATGAAATCCCTTGAGCAACCATGAAATGAAAAGTACCCAGAAAACTTGAAGGACAAAAAGCTTTCAAATGAAAAAGAAAACATCGAATAAATTTCAAATCAAACGAA
>ML813952.1:114059-125144 GCA_009831015.1 Picea engelmannii
AAACTGAGTCAATAGCACCTGTCTACATGAATAGTAACACATCATATCATCTGTCAATCACATCATAATCAAATATATAAGGTCCAACATCAAAAAGGGTCCAGATCACTTGCGAGCAAGTGTCCTCAAAGAATAAGTGTCCTTAGTGCGCCAGAGTGGGATGTTAAAGTCTCACATACGCGCTGGTCGTTTTGACTTGCTTGCCAATGCCTTCTACAACCCTTGTTGCACAAGAAGGTCCCACATCTTGAAATTCCGTAACCGAAAATTATTCTTACTGTTCTCCACTTCAAACTCAGAACTCTACATTTTCTCCATTAACAAAACCTCCCAAACCACGGCTTAAAAAAAAACTCACCTTTTTAAATATGAAGAAATAATTTTATGTTTCAAGATTAAACCATAAAAAGTTTAAGCCAAAAAAAAATTAATATATATTTCAAAACCTTTTACTATAAAAAAAATTTGAAAAATAATTTCCACCTCTAAAACATTCTCCACCCATTAACTTTATGGGACATCCGCCATTCATAAATTCGAACCCTCCATATAATTTGTCTTATGTGTATAATAAGACAAAAGTAAACAAATCCTTTATAAATTTATCCACGTTATCACATCCACCTCGTGTGCATAAAATATTCACCGTATGAAAGCAATTATATCCTATTCTTATCGAAACAAAGGATCGTATTCACTTCATACCTTGACTTTCCAAGAACAACGGGTGTCGCACCTTTTAAATGGATAGCCTCCGAAAATTTCCAAAAGTGTTGCAGTGTGTAATATGTATCACCTGAAACACTTTCTTCAAATTGTCGCACTTTGTAATATGTATCACCAGCGAGACTTTGTAGAAATATAAAATTCGTAAGTGTGTCTGTGACTGTCGCACTGTGTAAGAAGGATAGTTTGCAACAGTGTACAATAAAATTCATTCTAGGTCGATCCACTTCATTCGTCTCAATTTGGTTTGGTTAATCTACTCTGCTATTTAACGACTTGATTCTCTTTTTTTTCATTCTCGGATCCTTCAAATTTGCGCTTTCATATCACTTGTTAGGAAACGAAAGCATAAACTTAGATACAGATTAGTGACAAACAAAGAATAAACAATCACACAATTGACACAGTGATTTATGTGGAAACTCAAGACATACAACCATCCTCTCCTCTAATACACACTGCACTCCATAGTATTGTGTCTTACTAACACATTTCGCACTCACTTTTATGGGTATACTCATTACGCCAAAAGGCGTATACCTATTGGAGATGGGCACAATTAATGATCTTTTAATGTTAAATTCTAATCTGATGGTTATGCATTGAATATGTTGGCATATTCTTAGTCATCCTCCAAAATCAATGGATCAGATTTATTGTTGATAACTTCTTTGCATTTATAAATGCATCCGTTAACCTGTTTACTTTTTAACATTTACCTAATCATATTAAGAAATTATTGTAACATCATATGATTGCCACGTTTAAATGATTAACTTTTGGAATTCTTCAAAATTTCATTAGTTGGCTCAGTTAAAGTTTCATTATCTGGCTGGGTTTTTTTATCAGCCGTAACTCTTTCATTATCTGGCTGGGTTTTTTAAAGCGAGAGTTTTTTTAATCGACCGTAACTCTTTTGGCATTCACCAGCCGCGAGTTAGTGACTGTGCTAGTATATATAACATCTATCACACAGTTACATGAACTGATCATAAACAAATCACACGATTACACAACCTATTCATTATAATGTGCATACATGCACAATATAAATTTAGTACATGAAACTACATGGAAAATTGGTTAACACATTTTCAACCTCTCTCAGATGCAACCATTATTTTGTTTAATGGGGTGCCAAGAGTGAACTCACAGGGCACTCTTCCTCGACAGATCAATTGGTTTTGTAATCTTCGAAAAACACATATCTACATCCTTTATGGTTGTTTGCAAATCTATGATGTCACTACAGATGACATCTTCTCTAGTCAACATTTCTCTTAGTTGTAGCATGGGTCAAAGGCTCAAGGAGAAATGCTCTCTCAAAACACACAAAATGAAACACACTCTACTCTCAGCACATTAACAATCACATTTTTCTAATTGTCTAGCAACACACTCACATCTTTCTAATTGTCTAGCAACACACTCTACTCTCAGCGCATTAACAATCACATCTTTCTAATTTCCCTGGACCCTCCCGCGAGAGAGATGCTCCCTATATGGAAGGTTGTTGCAAAAAATCTAGTCGAGTCTATTATGGAAATATACTCTCAATATATGAACTCTAATTTAGATTCCGAAGGTGGTTGGAAAAAGTAGAAAGACTAACACGCTCCTATGTTGCAGTCCTAACTCAAAAGAACACTGAAAATAATGAAGTACCCATTGCCTTTATGAGCTCTGCTTTCAAAGGTGCAGAACTTAATTACCCAGTGGTAGATCAACAAGCCTACATTGTTTTCAAAGTAGTCAAGCACTTCCGGTATTATCTTTTGAAATCTAGCACTAAAGTTATTGTCCCTTACCTAGACGTCAGGAATCTGTTAGTGAAAAAAGAATTAATCGAAAAGAGGGAAAACTGGGTTACTTCTTTACAGGAGTTCGACATAGAAATTACCCTAGCTCATATAGTGAGAGGCCAAGGGCTATGCAATTTAGTTGTTGATTTAGCAACAGGACAACAAGAAGAAAACGATATGTCAAACCTAGGACAACACAATCAAAATGCAATCTGTTGTGTACAAAACTCTGTCAGTCTGTGGTATGACGATATAAAATTCTATCTTGAACATGGGTCAGGCCCCCATCATCTGGATCCCACTAAAAGAAGAGAGTTAAGATTAAAATCTGCCTCCTTTCATTTGATTAATGGTATTTTGTTTCGTCAAAATTTTGATGGAGTACTAATGCGCTGTCTTGAGAAAGATGAAGCATAAAAAGTCTTGCTAGAGTTGCATGCAGGAGAAGCTGGTGGGCATTTTGGTGGTGATACCACTGCCCATAAAGTTTTGAGAGCTGGTTATTACTGGCCCACACTTTTTAGAGATGCCCATGCCTTGTGTCGCAAGTGTATTATTTGTCAGAAAGCATCAGGGCGGTTACAGAAACCAACCTTCCCTTTGCAGCCTATTTCGGGAGACTCCCCTTTTCAGCAGTGGGGCCTTGATATTATAGGTCCAATCAACCCACCATCCTCACAGCAACATAAGTTTATTATAATAGCCACAGATTATTTCACCAGGTGGTCTGAAGCTGCTGCCTTAAGAACCGTGAATACCAGTAAGGTAATTACCTTTTTAAATTCAAATATTATTACTCGTTTTCGTATCCCTCATTGTTTAGTATTCGATAACGCCTCTTATTTTTCGGCTCTTGAGCTGAGCGAGTTCGCTCTAGAAAAATGAATTAAATTGAAGTATTCTGCCAGCTATTACCCCCAAGGCAATGGATTGGCATAAACAACAAATAAGAATATAATTAAAATCATCAAGAGAATGGTATCTGAGAATCACAAAAACTGGCATAATGCACTGTTAAACACAATTTGGGCTAATAGGGTAACACCAAAAACTGTTGTAGGTAACTCTCCCTTTTTTCTTGTATATGGCAGAGAAGCAATTCTTCCACCACACATTCTTCTTCCCTCATTACAGCTATCATAGAAAATACAAGAAGAAGACTGCCCCCCTTTGGAAAACCGAATTAACGCTTTAATGAAACTAGAAGAGGTAAGAGCTCAAGCTAAATGTAAGTTAGATCAGCATCAACTAGTGGTTAAAAGTTGGTTTGATTCTAACTCTCCCTCTGATAGGAACTTCGAAGTAGGTGATCTTGTCTTGAAATGGGACAAACTGCATGAAGGAAAGGGAGAGCACACGAAATTTCAAGACTTATGGCTTGGACCGTTTTTAATTGCTGAGAAATTGGGTCCCAACTCTTGCCGATTGCAGAATCTAGAGGGACAACCTGACACCTATCCGGTGAATGGCCAAGCTCTGAAAAGATATTTCGCTTGATGAAAACCCTTTGTATACAATGTACATATTTTTCTTTTGTTTTCTTTTCTTTTACTATTTTGATTTCAATTTTTCCCCTTATACTTATCAGTTTTTGTTTTTGGAAATACACATACCTAATTTTTGAACTATTCGAACAAAGAAAACAAAAAATTCTTTCACGGAAATGACTGCTAAAAAATTGTATAAATATCAGTTATATACTTCTAAAATTGATATCTGTGTTGAGAAAAGACTATTGTTTGAAAGAAGTTAACTGATTTCGATCTGTGAGTAAAGCCTGTCACGATCATCCATTATCTTCTTACACTGTCCTTATTCCTTAAGGGAATGACTCAGAAGATGTCTCCCTGCCTTAGAAGGTTGGTTTTGTAAATAAACCATCTCTGGATCTTAATAAAGGACAGTTCTAAAAAATTATGTTGAGGTCTGTAAAAAAATATGTTAAAATATCACAATTTTCAGCGTCACCCCGCTCAACTATATATCTTTAAAAAACAAAATAAATCATTAAAAGAGTTGTGGGAAGTGCTTGTAAACCCACCGGGATGCTGAACAGGTCTACTGGCAGTGGGTAAATGCATGCATGACGCCAAGACAACTTCGTCGGGGTACTGAACAGGCCCGCTGGCAGCAAAGCAATGTCGGGTATATGAAAATTTGCAAATATGAAACCTCTTAACCTTAACATGTCCTTTATTCTGATCTGGAACTTCTTGGCAGGATATGGATATCAGAGTGGGTTAAATGGAAACCCTGTTGAGGCTATGGATGCCTACTGGTAGCGGTGGCCCTGTCAACAGTATTGGAGATTTTATCTTTAATATCGTGGTTCGCTTTCCTTAAGACTTTTATCAGTTTTCATCCTTTAAACACTGCTGGAATATTTGATTAATAATGATGTTTAAACAATTTTCTAGTTGTTTTTGAGTTATTATTTTTCTCATTATCATAATTTGAATTTGTTCTTTTGGAAGAGATAACTGCTTCTACCAGTGTGTCGCCATTGTTGGCAGCCATTTCACATTTTTATCCTATCCTTATAAGCTGCCTAGATAAGTGTTTTGGAACCCTTGATTTTCTTCGCAATCTTCGAATAAAACAACACTATTATTTTGCGCATTTACACACCTACCTTTTGTTCTCGTTTTCACGACTGCAAGCGTGAAAACTTTGATTTCGAAGTCACATTAAAATCATCACCAGATTATTTTGGTCACTCTTGTCTAAGTGTTCATTGCATTTCCAATTTAATTATAGTCGCACAGTTGGAAAGACACCAAAATCTTTACGCATTTGGCATTCTTTTGTTGTTAATGTGATTTCATTTTTATAAGATTGTGATGATATGATAATGAGTGTCATTGAGTTCTTAATACATTGGTGGTTTGATTTTTTATAGTATTTCATCGATTTCCTTGGCGCATTGGTTTCATGAAAACATTGACATGATGATTAGACCCTTAATTCAATATTTTCATACATTGTATAAGTTCTATGGTCAAATTCTCATTCGAAACATTGTTTTGATTTTGAAAAACCATGCAAACACTATGATTGTGCAAACATTTGGGTCGACTTACCATAGATTTCATTAATTGTTTGAATGACATTATTTTTAACATATGTAATAGTGATTTGAATCACTATATGCGTCATCGGTAGTACATTTGGATATGATTGTTTTGCATAGGCTGATCTAGCTCCACCACCCTCGCACACTCAAGCATTAATGCTTGCTTTCTATCCCACATTATCTCTGTTGGTTTTCAGGGAATCCTATGAGCTATCGGTCTGACGTATACCCTGTTCAAACCCTTGACCGTTCACCCTGTTCACTGTGTGCTCCTGTCTATGGCACCTGTGGTGCATATAGAGCCAAATGGTAGCCAAACACTCCTATTGTTTGACAATGCTCGTCAAGATTTGGAAAATAGTGGTTGGCTAGTGTTTATTCAAAGATTTGAGGGTTTTAACCTTTCGGTTGCCCAACAATTCTCCCTCACCTTCGACGGATGTAGGGCTAAGGTCAGAGACATACAGCTCGAGCTAAATGAGGAATTCCTAAGCTCAGCTACAGGACTACCAACCACAGGGCAAAGGTGGTTTAAAAATTCCAAAGTAGACGAGGTATCGTGGCCGCTCCTATTCACATCAAGAAAGATTGTTAGTTGTGATAGAGGTATGCCTATCACTACCCTCAAACCTAGGTGGCACGATATTTTGGCAATTGTTAAGCAGTTTGAGACCTGCAAAGGTCGTTATGGCTTGGTATTTCTGTATCATATTCAGTTATTGATGAAATATATAGGCTACGCTCTGAATATGCCACATTATCTTTTGCGTAGTCTGTACAAGATTTCCAAAAGATTCAAGCGTGATAAGGCTAATAGCAGCCTTTTCCATCACTGCTTGATCAAAGTTATCACCATTCATCATTTGAACATTCATGGTGACCGTTGGCAAGCCTTCCTATCAAGGAATGGCTTTGCCACTCCCAAGTCTGTCCAAGTGGACAAGGTTGTGGTTACTGAAACTCTGGTTGGACCAGCCATGCCACTTCATATCCTTCTACCCCCTGTCAAACCCTCGGATTTCCCCAACCTTGACCTACCCAATACTGTGGTCGATCCATGTACTAAAGATAATACTAAGGTCGTCAAAAGGCCTGTGAGGAAAAAAGGGCAAAGGTGATACTGGTGTCAACAGTAAGGGGAAGAAAAACGAACGATGGATATCCAGATGTGCTAGGAATAAACCCAAGCCAAACATTGACCAGAAGCCAATAGTGTTGCACGAGGACTCAGACTCCAAAATTGAACGTTTCTTGACTGAGGAATACCCCTATTCTCATGGCCTATACTCTACAGAACCCTATGACTATGTTTCCAACTTACCTCCATGCCTGAAAAATGATCCAAACTACCCGAGAATTAAGCTTCACAATCAAACCCCTGGTAACTTGAAAGAACCCTCGCCTATGATGCCAAATCCCGATCAACCATCATGTGCTCAATATAATGCTTGGATTGAACATTATTACACCAACGTTCCCCTGTTGCAATCTAAGATTAAAACTTTGGAGGAATGAGTCATAGTGCTGTCAAAGGATAACGACAAGCTACAGGACAATGAGAAGAAAAAAAAAATTACTCGTTTAATCGTCTTCAGAAATGTCGAAGCCGCAACGGCCTTTGTCAATTCAAAATTATCATGACCAAGTTGTTTTTCTTATAGCCGAGGTACAATTTTTTTCCACATCGATTTTGTATGATTTAGTTTCGACTAGCATAACCGATTAGTTTTGTTTGCTTCAATAGATTAAAAACTATTTTGTTTACTTCCAATTACCTGAAATGATTTCATTTTTCTATTTCAATTAGCATGAAAAAATTCTTTTGGAACTGGCATAAACTATTTTTGTTTGCATCGGTTCATTTTCCTAAAATCAAATATAGCTATGATTTGGTTATGCGATTTTATTATTCTCAGATTAGTATAAACGATTGAGTTGTTTTTTATTCTGTTTGGTTTGCGTTTGAAACAATTCTGTACGTTTGAATCAAGGGTAGTCAATTGGGTTTGCTTTTATTTGGTTCTATTCAATAGATTCAAAACAATCCTGTTGATTTCAATTTACCAGAAACAATTTTGTTTTGTTTTGAATAAATATTTTCGTTTGGATTATCATTGCATTCGACCTGTACAAAAGATGTGTTTGCTAAAATCATGTAGCTATGTTTTGTTTGATACAATTTTTCAAATGATTGTGTCGGCCCTGAATTACTTCGATTCATCTCTTTTGGTTGGATCTTGAAATGATTCTGTACGTCTAAATTAGCACAGTCATTTGTATAATGTGATGGATTCAAAGTTAGATTTGATACGGCTCTGTTAGTTTGGATTTAAACAATCTTGTTAATTTCGTTTTGATTCGACAACAATTTTGTTAAGTGCTGAGTCGACATAAACTATTGCATGAAAAATTTACTTGATCGGTTACAGCCTGTTTTGATTGAAATAGATTCAAACATGATTTCGCTTGCTCTTAATTAGCATAGAAGTTTTGGTTTGAATGATTCATTTGGTTTTCAATTAGTAATCAAATATTTGTTTAATAGTTTGAATATAATTCTGTTAGTTCTGGATTGATTTAAAACAATTATGTTTTCAAATTAGACCAGCTACAAAATCATGAGATTCTGTAACTAGTCTTAAAATTTACATTTTTGTTAGTTTTACAAACAAAATGTCATCTAAACTTGTCTATTCTTGTCCACTTTCAGGTGCATACGAATTTCAATGACAAATTGGGCATGCTGTGGCAGTTTAGGAGATACTTTTGTGATTTAGTTTTGTTATAGGTTGTTAGCTTTAGTCAGGAATAGAGACTTGGGAGATTATTCCTAGATTTTTTGTAAACAATGGTTTATAATTCCCACAGGGATGTTTTACCCTGTGGTCTTTAAATAGTCATTTATTTTTTGTAAAGGACCCATCATCATCACGGTTGGGAGAACCAGACTATGGATTTATAATGATACAGACCGGGATGAAAGTTGATGTCTTGTAACAGCTTTAGCTTTCATTATATGAAACTTTTATTTCTAGTTTTCTTCATATGAGTTTGCAATCAATTATCGACTACTTTAGCTATCATGATTCATTGCATGTTGATGTGATTTGGTTTATGTGTTTTCCATATCTGATGTCTCTTATTTCTTTTTAGTACAACAATTACTCCGTTTCAATTTAATGAATAAAGGTTTATCTTCTTCGTTAATTGAACTATTCTGTACAAATTTTGCACAGGGATTTATCTAAATGCGATGATTTGTAATATATAAGATTGCCGTCATTTTTTATGTCTTGTTTGTCTTGTCATTTATATTTGAAGAGCACTGCTGCTTTCTGTTTACGAGAAGCTTGTGGATAATATGGTGCGGGTTTCCTCCCACCGAACAACTAAATCAACTATTGGATACAGGACAAACCTAAAGCGTTACTTCAGGTCAGTTTGCTATTTTTTATTTAATAGTTAATTTATTATTGTTATTTAAGTAGTTTAGATAGGTATATATAGTTCAGATTCATAGTTAGAATTATTATTTTAGTTGCTTAGCTTAGATGGTTTTTCATTTAATTTATTTCTTATAAAAGATTATAAAAATAAAAAATAGTAGCTTTGCTGTCATAGGACAACGTACAAATGATTTTTTGTAGGTTTTCATTTGAATCTGTAATCTGTAAATATTGCACATTTGTGATTAAGATTTAATTCTGTTAATAACTAAACATCTAATTTCATAGAATTATTGGTGTATAGTATAGACAATAGAATGTATATATTTATTTCAGATTTGTTTATTAGTTTGTTTTAATTATCATTTTCATTTAGATTAGTTACTTTATTTAGTTTCTTTCATTTTCCTAGGACTTAGATCGGCCAACGGAGCCGCTAAACCCGTTAGGGTGGATCATCCCAAACGGCTTGGGTTATTTAGACAAACCCGGACCGGATCCACTCTTTCAGTTGGCGAGCGTTCATTTTCGCCCGTCAACACTAGAACAACAAGGAAAAAAAACATTTGGTTCATTGATTAGCGGATCAACCATAAAGGAAATAATAAAGAAAATAACAAGACAATAAAACTAAGCTAAGCATGCATAGAACTCAAATGGAAACATGAAAATAGAACAAGGAATAGCTAGCAATAGGACTTGTTAACTCCCAAAATGAAACCGCCCTTTCAGCCGAGTTTTGGGTGGATATCATAGCTTTCAGTAGTATCTTCAAGTCATTTTTGAGTTTTTACAGTCGAGAAAAATTTTGGTTTTGGTGTGTCTTAGGAAATAATCAATCCATAAAGTCTTCTCTTTAGAAAATGTAATTGTTTACTTTCAATAGCTAACATCTTGTTAAAGGGTCCATTGTGCGCTATGGAAAGCGATAACTTTCAACAGTTAAGGATGTCGTTTCATCAGTTCAAAATGCTGTGGAAAGTGACAAGGCGCGAAAAGCTTGACAGACAGTTCGCACGTGGCACGCTGTGGAGAGTACTTACTTTCGCGCTAAGGAACATTTTTCAAATGATGTGGTATGTTGTTTTGATTTCCGCGGATAAAGTGAGTTTCGTATCAAACGGTACGCTGTGGAAAGTGTTCACTTTCCGCAGCTAACAGGGTTTTCCGAAGAGTTCGCGTGCTGGTGAAAGTGGCAAGCGAGCATGATGGCAGGAATGTTCTCCAAACACCGTAGCTACATGAAGCACGAATCACGTGCTCATTATCCACGCATGTACGAAATGATGAGGTGATCACCCCCACGTCACAACAAGATCCGAGGCATGCGCTGGTGGAAGCAAGCAATCATGGTAGTTCAAGCTTGTATAACAGGATATGACAGAAATTTGAAATCTTTTCAGAACCGACGCGCAACTATCATCACACCCAAAATGGCAAGTTCGCATATGGCGACGCAGGTACAAATGAGGTTCAGAGGGCCTGACACCATCAAATGAGGTGAGGTCCGTATATCACAGGTTGTTTCCAGAGTACACTCAAGGTTTGCATTTCACCCAACACGGAGAAGAAGACGAGACTGCTTTCAGCAGCACAGGACAAGGGTTCGACCAAAAAAGTTACAAAAATCACAGTGGCCAAGTGACAGAGTTGTAAAATGATGAAAAAACACGGTGGCCTCTTGTTAAAACGAGAACTCAACAATCTATCTTTTCTAGAATCACATCCCAAGGTTCAAAGATATTTTTCAAACGCAGGTTGCATGGAATTCGTGAACAGGTTGCAAAGTGGGTGTCATCAAGCCACAACTGAGGCCTTTGCAATGTCATTCGATGGTAACAGAGCTCGGGTGGGTTCTGTAGAAATCAAGGTGGATGAGAAGTTTATTGCAGAAGCTACAGGGTTACCTATGACTGGTCAAAAATGGTTCAAAACCACGGCTCTAAAAAAGCAGGATTTCAAATTCTATTTGAAGGATGGATACAAACACAAAGCCTGGACTAAAGGAATGCTAGTTTCATACCTGGACGAAGAGTGG
>ML813952.1:128377-145217 GCA_009831015.1 Picea engelmannii
TTTTATCGTGATTGCTATTTTTTATCTAATTTGTGTGGAAATTGTAGATGTGGTCATTGAAGAGTTGTATATAATCTTAATCCTTATTTTAATTTATTTCAAAATTCTAGTGGTTCAACTAAGCAACCCCATTTTCATGTTTTCTCTTGGATTCTTAGGATATACTTTAGATTTCAAGTGTTTTGTCAATGTGGCATTACACCAAAATAGTGTTCATGTAGTATTTGAAGGTTTGCAATGTTCATGTAAGCGTGATATTTTTCTACTACTATTACAAGAGATGGAGAGTGGTGCCACAATCCATCCATATATTGTAGTTCTATAATGATGGTTAAAAAATTTGGCACATGTGTCAATGTGATAGTTTATTGAAGCTTAGTTAAAGTTATGATGTTAAAATAGTTTTTGTTCAAAGGATTGCAATAATCAAGTAAGCTTCTTCAACAAGATCATCCAACGTTCCCTGGAGAGCCACCGATTTACAAAAAGAGAAATATGGGTCTCAATTTTATTAAAGAGCCATAATTGGCTCGAAAACCAATATGAATTTGGATTTAAAAAAAAAATAGATACTTAAACCCAACATCAACAACTTCTCGAGGAAAGGGGAGGGTCAAATCTAAAGCTTCCAAAACTTCAGTATATAGGGTATTATACAATAGGCTTGACTTGGAAAGATTGATCACGTTCTTTTCATCAACAATGTTCTCCTCTTTAGTGTAGGGTCTCCAAAATATTTTCTAGAGATTAAAAGAATTCTTGATATATATTGTTTGGTTAAAGTGATGGATTTCAATCTCTAATAATAAGGCCAGGAAGTGGCTCCCCAAGGGAGGTTCACTTGTCCCATCGAAGTCTATTCTGGAAAGCATCCTTGTGTAATAGGCCTCTATAACTAAAATCCCAGAGGGTATTCTAACCAAAATCATAAATAAGAGATTTCAATTTCTCTGGTTTGGAAAAGGGTTTCCTGAGGGTATTCATCTTGTTAAATGGTCAGTTGTTCGTCTTCCTAAAAGGCTTGGACGGTGGGGAGTGGAAAATATTTATCTCTTTTTTCAAGAGATGGTGGAGACGAACTTGTCAAGGCTTACATATAATGATTCCTTGTGGGGAAGAGTTATGAAATACAAGAAATTGGGTGGTGTATCCATTGATGATTGGTATAGGTATCCTAGGAAGTCTAATAAGAACAATTCTCAGGTTTGCAAAGCATTGGTTGAGGCTTTTCCATTAGTTGGTAATTGGATGGTGTGGTGTATTGGACATGGAAGGAAAGTTCGGCTCGATGAATACCCTTGGATAGGTATTGATGTTGGTGTATGGCTTTCATATAATCTTATATATGCTCTTGATGGATATGGATTTTTTTTCTTATCAATGCATAGTCTTAAACTCACCATGAGTTTGGAGTGAGACAGTGGAAGTGTTCTTCTGAGTTGGGTTTAGAAGGTGATTTTGAAATTGAATGGAAAGGGTATGTTAACAAGCAATGTTCTAGATCCATTAATCTCTCTAACGATTATATTGACTCTCTAACATGGTCAAAAAATCCTTTAACAAGAATCTATATGATGAAATTGGGATACGCTACCCAGGTGGAATCCCATTTTCTTGGTGATAAGGTTTGGTGGTGGGATAAGGTATGGAAGCTTCATGGTCCTGTTAAATATAATAATCTATTATGGATTTATATAAAGAATAATCTTCTCACTTGGGAAAATGGCCTTAAGCGTGGCTAGATTGGTCCGAGTAGGTGTTTGTTTCGCAAAGTTGATTCATAATTTGTTGATTACATATTTGTGTCATGTGCTTATCTTAAGGAAGTTTGGCATATTATTTCCTAGAATTCCAACCGAAAGTATAATTGGTCCAGTTCATGTTTGGTCGACTGTGTTTTAGACTAGTTTATAGATGCATCTATGTCTTGTTTTAAGTCCTTCCCTTATCATTTGGTGTATGATGTTTGGTGGGATCATAATATTTTTTGTTTTTTAGGTTATCCTTACTCCTATAGAGCTAAAAACCAGTCTAGTATAATTTTTTTTCTCTTGAGCACAAATATGAATCCAAAGTGTTATCACTATAATAATTTCTCGAAATCTAAATCTTCAGATTTGGCGGAATGTTAAATCAGTATAGAGAAGTGTTAGAATAGTGGGTGGGGTCCTATCTAGTAGGCAGGGTTAAATTGGCAGAGACGCGGAAGTAATGGGACTTGACGAACCATAGATCTCGTGCAACCTAGATCAATAGTTAGGAGACATATTGGGCAAAGAACTAGCACGAAGGTTAAGCACTAGAGAGTGGGCCGGGGAAAATACCATGGTTTCATCCCATGGACACATGTCACCTCCATAAACATATCGGGAGGAAAATCAGGTAAGCGTGAAACTGCTCAACCATGCCCCGATGTCACATGTTCTAATATTATTTGAATATGTCGAATAAAAAAATCGCGTGTGGAAAGGGAAAGGTGATGACCGATCAAATCACCTCACGCCACTCGTTCAGGTACTTTGCATCCGTGTGATGGCAAGTGAGCATCGCCAGATAACTAACTCTAAGGCTCATCATTCGAAATAGATTGGCCAAACATGATAAACGAGTGTACATGCAAGTAATCTTGTCAGTAGTTCATGATTGGCATTCAATTACGATTTCCATTCAAAACATGGGCTACATTACTCTGTTTTGGGTGATTAACATTATGTTTCAGAACGGGGTAATCACAGGTCAAATTATTCAGCTAAGGAAGATAAGTTCATGCTTTCTACAAAACCAGGGAAGATGGATACGACAGACCAAGTAGCCTTCAACAAACCAGGATTTTCAACTAATATGACAAATTCATCAATGAAGAAGAAAGAGAAACTGGTTTCTCAAATCTTAGCAATGCAATTTTATACAAAGCCTTTTGGAGAGCCAGGGGCAGATGAAGACGTAAAATTAAATCCCATCATGAAGGAATTAATCATCAACGGATACACGGACGGGCGCTACAAGCGAGCGATAAAGAGGAAGCAGAGTAAGCGACATAAGACATGGATCAGAGCTGATGGATCAGAGCTGAGGTGGTCGAAAGAGTTGGGGAATACCAACCTACATGGCTTGATTCGTTAAAAGAAGAAATTGCCAAGACTTGCAGGATAAATTTAGTGTGTGTCAGAGAATTTTGTAATAATATTGACAGATGGACTTCATGGAAAAAAAACCTCAAATATGCTAGTTTTTTTTATAATGTTCCCTAGAAAGTAGGAGTTCAGTTGTTGTACATTACTCTTTTGTAACCGAAAACTATTTTTGGAACTTTGGGGAATATGATTTGTTTTGAATCCCCAATCTAATATAATTATATATACTATTACAAAGATAAATAAATGGTTGGATAGACCAAAGAGGGGCTTGCCCTCATAGCAGGAAGACTTTGTAAATCCATGGAGCTAAAGTGAATATACAATGCAAAAGCATTTTGAATTGTTTATGAGAAGATTCTAATGGTTGTGATATGAGTTATGTTTTCTATCATAGTGTGTACTTCTTATGTCTTTGAAATCCCATTTATATTTTCCTATTTTAAATTAGAGAGTTAAGAGTTTGGAATCCGTCTTATGATGCTCTTGACTTAACAATTTAAATGATGTAATTCTCTTCTTAACTAATTCATAATTCATTTTAGTAATGCTCTGATGTAGTTATTTGTTTTCTCTTTCTTTTTACATCCCGCTTAAACTCAGTTAATAACTTAGATTCATTGCCTCATTTAGCCTTTATCCTTTAGAGAGTTCTACAGACCAGTCAATGTTTTCATTCACTTTCAAAATTTTGACTCCATAGCCCTGAGTGCCCCTCCCCTTCCTTCCCAACAACTTTTTAAAAACCCCAAAAAGAAACTAAATCTAGCCACTGATTTCCAAAGAAATATCAAGTGACACGAGAGAGCCCTCTCTGAGTTGAGCAGGCTAGTGCCCAACTCTAAAGTAGGTTGAAACAATTACCTCTGTCGTTTTTCTATTAGCCAGAGAAAATTTATAAAGTGCTAACATCCTCGCACCGTTGCCGAGGATGAATTGAAAATGTTTCCCTGGGAAAGAATGACATAATCAAGTTCTAAGGTATGAGAGAAGTGGAAACTTGGGCACATATTGGTTTTATTCCTTCTCTGGTGACTCCACACATCAAAAATCAGTTTCAAGGTGATTCCAGTAGTAGAAGAATCCAAAAATTTTAATTTTCAATGGTGACTCCACTCTCAATGCAGAATCTAGCTTCCAAAACATTATTGGCGACTCCACTCAAGCTTCAAATGTAATTCATAGACTCCACTCGAAGATGAGATCCCTTGACAGAGGTATGAAAAGGCATTATGGAAGAAAACAAGTACTTAAAATTGGATTATTTCCAAGTCATTTTATTGTTTGTTATAAGTTGCCTCTGGTCCTTCCTTGAACATGCTAGACAAATTTTTCTTTACCTGTTGCATTCTAATGATGATCATGAGAATATTACAATTGTATATCCTTCTCTTAAATTTGTACATGCATATCCTCATTGTATCACTGCTTTTGATAAAAAAATCCCATCTAAGCCATGTGATGACCATAAACAAGTTAATGAACCTCATGAAACCAAGGTTGATATTTCTCCACCTGCACTTGATAGAACACCCTCCAAGACTTAGCATAGATACATACCCTTAAAGTAACCCCACATCCTTCATGATTTTCCTCCAAAACACTGTGAGTACCTACCTATGTTTGATGGGGAACCTGATGCCATCTCAGCTTAAAAACACATCCAAGGGTTTGAGAATTTTATGGATTTGTTTGAGATTGACCATGATGATGTTTGTATGAGGGCCTTCTCTCAATCCTTGAAAGGGGACACCAAATACTGGTTTAAACATTTTCATCCAGAGACAATTAGCTCATGGGAGGAATTGAAGGATGCCTTTTTAAAGTTTTGGAGCAGGAGGAAATCTTTGGATCTACAGCTTATAGAGTTATATGATTTAAAAAAGCAGAGCAATGAAAATATTTCTATATTCAGTAGAAGTTTTTCCAGTACCTATTACAATTTTCCCAAATAAATTCATCCCACTAAAGTTCCTACCATGCTCCATTATGAAACTACTCTTCATCCATATTTTTCTTTCCTCCTTATGGAAATAAGACCTAAGTCCTTACAATTTTTTTTTAATGACGCTCAGGACATTCAACACAATATTCAATCATGTAAACAGATTCAAAATGAGGGGTTGAATCCTCAAGAACATGAAAGTGAATATGAACAGGAATTTTATTGGAATATTGAGCATAGAATTGACAATATAATAGGTCTTCTTGAAGTTTCCAATGTTAATGATTTTGCAAAAGATTGTATTCCACTTATTAAAAAAGGAGGTGCTAATTTAGCTTTTGATCTATCCAATGATGAGCATGGAGCTGATTGTTTCATATATTCCTTTGTAAACTACCAAGAAGATGATTTTGCAAATCAGTCTATTGAAGAGAAGGTTGATGTTCCAAGTTTGTTCTTGTTGGATGGCATTGCATATATCGTTGATTTTCTTATATATGATGAATATGATGATGATTATGAGGCTGAATTCCTAGAACAACCAACTACATGTTCTCTATCAAAAATTGTTCCTCTTCAGTAGGGTAATGAAATAAATCAACCTACATATCATAGTTACCAAGAAAAAAGTATTGAATCTGCTAAAGGAAATTCATTACCTTTATGCTTTACTTCATTTAAATTTCTAAAAGAAAATTCCAAAATCATTATTGACACAATGGAATCTGTGTTGATGCCTAATTACGTTGATACACTGGAACAAATTGATAAGAAATTGCAGCCATTGGTTAAAGAGAAACCTGAAAGTAAGTGTGTTCGACAATCTAAAAGAATTGGGGAACATGCATATGACAATAATGAAGAGAATGAAGAGGGATTGGAAACATGTGAAATAACCTTGCCATTGTGTTTTTCTTCTTTCAAATTGTTGAAGAAAAATGTTTATAATGTTTCAAATTAGAAATCCTCTAGACATGATGTAGAATATTCATAAAGAAATGTACTTGCAAATGAACACTATCTTCCTCTATGTTTTTCTTCTTTTGAATTGTTGAAATAAAATCATGATATAACAGAGGAACAAGGAAAGTATGATTGCATTCACAATGGCATTATTTTACATGAGCAAATTGTTATCAGTGAAGAAGACCAACAACCTTCTCATACAATTAATGATCATGTGGCCAATTACATGGAAGGTTACTTCGAGTTAGATTTGCAGCATGTGCTCATCTATCAGCCTAAAAAGGAAAATGAAGTTGATCAATAAATTGTTATTAAAGGTTATTTTCCTCCCTCTGAAACTAATATAAGTATGCAACAAGATTTCTGGCAAGGCAAAACATTTCAAAGTTGTCTTTCTTCCCCTTAGAATGATGCGGTGGTCGAGTTTGTAAGTGGCCTAGACATGGATGAGGATTTTGAAATTGGATCTATGGAAACTTCAAGTAGTGAACAAACTAATTACATAGAGTTTCAAGAAAGAAACAAAACAACGTATGCAATTTTTCAATCAGAAATAGAGAAAGGTAATGAAGAGGCAACGATTTTATTTGATTCATTTGAAAATCATGGTTGTGAAAATGCATCCATGGGAACTGTGGACTATGAAATAATACATGATGTTCGCTTTTCACATTTTCAAGAAGATTATGAGAAGAAACTTATTTAAATTCATTCATTTGAAAGTCAAAATGACAATACTCAAGTAAATTTCCAGAAGGTTAATAAAACCAAATCAAAACCATTTGATGTACAAGAGGATAACCCTGATGCACATAGTATGGATGTCATATTTAAATATGTTCAAGGATGTATGAATGTTTTTGTTGATATTCATGGAATATTAGACAAAACTGTCGCTGGCATTTCATTTGAAAGTGTTCCCATAACTGAAGAAATAGAGCAAGAGAAACAAACACTTATGAGAGAGGCTTGTCTTTCTGTTGATGCTCATCAAGAAGAAATCATTTTTCATGATTTTCATGATCCCGTGGCCATACTATTACAGTCTTCAGTGAAGGAGGAGTTTGTCTCATTCATAAGCTCATGTTTTGGATTCAATTTTTTTTTTTTTCAGTTCCCATCTTTTACATTTGTTTTCCTACTTAAGAAAGATGTGAGCGAAGAAAAATCGGGAGGCCAATTGCTTGATTGGTTGCATTGGCACTTCAACATCACTTGAGTGAGTATTCATTTCATAAGTTTTAGGGTAGGTAGGTGAAAATAATATTTTCAAACAGTCAATTTTTGCATTTACAGTAGTGTGTACAGTTAGATTTTAACAGTGTATTCATTGATCAATATCCAGTTGAGAGTAGTGTGCAGAGTTTGGTTTTCAACAAACACTAGTGACAGGTTGGAGTAGGATACACACAAGTTTTGAGCAATCCAATGGATCTGACACCTGGTCTACAAGTTCTTTGCTACCTCATTGGGAGGGTAACATCCCCAATTGGAGCCTATGTTATCACTATAATAATTTCTCAGACTCTAAATCTTGAGATTTGGCGGAATGCTAAATCAGTATAGAGGAGTGTTAGATTAGCGGGTGGGGTCCTATCTGGTGGATAGGGTTAAATTGGCAGAGACACAGAAGTAATGGGACTCGAAGAACTATAGATCTTATGTAGCCCAAATCAACGGTTAAGAGACATATCGGGCAAAGAACTAGCGCGAAGGTTAATCACTACAGAGAGGGCCGGGGAAAATACCACGGTTTCAACCCATGGACACATGTCACCTCCAGAAGCATATTGGGAGGAAAAGATGGTAAGTGTGAAACCACTCAACCACACCCCGATGCCACATGTTCTAATGTCATTTGAATATGTCAAACAAAAAAATCATGTGTGGAAAGGGAAAGGTGACGACCCATCAAATCACCTCACGCCACTTGTTCATGTACTTTGTGTCTGTGCGATGCTAGCTGAGCACCGCCATATAAATAAATTGAAGGATCATCATTCGAAATATATTGGCCAAACATGATAAACCAATGTACTTGCAAGTAACTTGTCAGTATTTCATGATTGGCACTCAATTACAATTTTCTTTCAAAACATGGGCTACATTATTCTGTTTTGGGAGATTAACGTTCTATTTTAGAACGAGGTAATCACAAGTCAAATTATTCAACCAAGGAAGATAAGTTCATGATTTTTTCAAAACCAGGGAAGGTGGATACGATAGAGCAATTAACCTTCAACGAACCAGGATTTTCAACTAATATGACAAATTCATCAATGAAGAAGAAAGAGAAACTAGTTGCTTGAATCTTAGCAACACAAATTTATACAAAGCCTTCGGGAGAGCCAAGAGCGGATGAAGAGGTAAAATAAAATCCCATCATGAAGGATTCAATCATCAACAGATACGCGGAAGGGTGCTACAAGCGAGCGGTAAAGAGGAAGCAAAGTAAGTGACAGAAGATAGGGATCAAAGCTGAGGTGGTTGAAAGCGTTGAGGAAAACCAAACTGCATGGGTTGATACGTTAAAATAATAAATTTCCAAGATGAAATAGATTGTAGGCTAAATTTAGTGTGTGTCAGAGAATTTTTTAATAATATTGACAAATGGCCTTCAAGGCAAAAAACCTCAAATATGTCAGTTTTGTTTATAACGTCCCCTAGAAATTGGGAGTTCGGTTGTTGTACGTTACTCTTTTGTAATCGAAAACTATTTTTGGAACTTTGGGGAAGATGACTCATTATGAATCCCATATGTAATCTACCTATATATACTATTACAAAGATAAATAAATGGTTGGACGGACATAAGAGGGGCCTTCCCTCGTAGCAGGAAGACTTTGTAAATCCATGGAGCTAAAGTGAATATACAATGCAGAAGCATTTTGAACTATTTATGAAAATATTCCAATGGCTGTGATATGAGTTATGTTTTCTATCATAGTGTGTATTTCTTATGTCTTTGAAATCCCATTTACATTTTCCTCTTTTAAATTGGAGAGTTGAGAGTTTGGAATTCGTCTTATGATGCTCTCGACTTAGAAATTTAAATGATGTAATTCTCTTCTTAACTAATTCAGAATTCATTTCAATAATGCTCTGATGCAGTTATTTGTTTTCTCTTTCTTATTAGACCTCTCTTAAACTCAGTTAATAGCTTAGATTCATTGCCTCATTTAGTCTTTATCCTCTCGAGAGTTCTAGAGGATAGTCAAATTTTTTATTCACTTTCAGAATTTAGACTCCATAGACCTCACTGTCCCTCCCCTTCCTTGCCAACAACTTTATAAAAAAACCCAAAACAAACTAAATCTACCCACTAATTTCCAAAGAAATATCAAGTGACACCAGAGATCCCTCTTTGAGTTGAGTAGGCTAGTGCCCAGCTCTAAAGTAGGTTGAAACAGTTACCTCTGTCATTTGTCTATTAGACGGACACAATTTATAGAGTGCTAACACAAAGTCAAAATGATAAGGGTTCCAGTCATGCCTTAGTTGAATTTTGACATTCCTTGGGGTGTTTTCGACTGGGCTTGCTAGGCTATTTCTCCAAAATGTGACATTGGGGTGGTTGTTTTCCTAATCCTATCCCATTATTTGCATGTTATGTTTTCCCCATGGAATGGTTTGAATATAAATGCTGAGTTCTCTGCACACTCCTCTATTTTTCATCCAAGCAAAATGTAAGGAAGATGCAAGTTATGGGTTATTCGAAGATATTCATTGATTGAGACATCAAAAGAAACAAGGTTGATGTTGTTCATCTTAGGAACTTACAGTAAGAAATCCGTGCCTCTCTTCAGTATTTTGAGTGGACTTCCTTCTCTCATATATATATGGATTTGAACATGTAGGGAGACTCTCTCTCGAAACAATCTCTCCTTCTTGATGAAGGGTCTTTTGCTTCTTATCAATTTTTCAAAGGGGTAGAATGCAAAGGTATGCAGTTTCACCTCTAGCTCTTGTCATTATCAATTTTATTTGAGCTATTTTCTATAGTTTTGTGTTAGTTTTGTCAACACAGTTTTGCAAAGTATTTTTTATGATCTAGTTTCTGACTTGGTACTTTTTATAGGAGTTCATTCTCCCGATTGTATGCTTGTCAAAAAGTGGATGCAAGTGGTCAGTTTTGTAGTTTGTATTTTTATTAGTCATTGGGATAGCTCCATGTATATCGTGTGTGGTATAAAAGAGGTTGTAAGTGATCAATTATGTTTTAGTCCTTAGGATAGTTCTATGTATATTCTCTCTATTGAATATAAAGATTTTTTCTATGGAAACAAAGACTTAAAATTTTTTTGTGTTACTATAAGATAAGATATGGAAAGTATTTCTTTAATTCCTTTGTATAATGTGGTTTTATAATGTATTTTTATACTACTTTTATTTTCCAATTCTTATATTTTCTAATAAAGTTTTTCTTAATTCATAATATATGGGTATATAAAACACAATTATGCATGTGATACTATATAAGTTCTAATAAATAATGCTCGCTAAATTTAAAACACATACTTAAATTTAAAACCTAATTGAACATATATATTATCTTTGTATCTCTTATTAGTGAGTGTCAAAGGCATAGAGGGACTATAATGATCAATAATTCATTGAATTCATATTAGTTTGTTGTTTGACTAAAATATTTGCATAATATTTATTGTTGGAACTAAGGAACTAAAAACATTGATTTTTATATAATAAAAAATACCATATATGTCATGATCTGATTGGATAGCAGATTGGAGGTCTTATTTCGAGTGTCAATATTCAAAATGTTTGATATGTTAGCATATCCAAAGTTTTTGATCATATACCATATTTCTTAGTATTTATTTTTTTCTTGAAAACGTTTGGATATCCAATGTTTTGAAGATAGAGAGTCATTTTTTTATTAGTTGACTTCATATTAGTTTGTCCTTTGAATATGTTTATTTTTTACATAGCATCTATTGTTCGAACTATTGTTACTAATTTTTTTTTATTGTTATAAAATAATATAATTAATGTTTTTTCATACATAAAAGACCTACCACACTGCCTCGATGAAGACCCTTGGATAGGTGTTGATGTTGGTTTATGGATTTCATATAATCTTATATATGTTCTTGAGGGATAGGGATTTTTTTTCTTATCAATGCACAGTCCTAAACTCACCATGAGTTTGGAGCGAGACTGTGGAACTGTTCTTCTGAGTTGCGTTTAGAAGTTTCTTTAGAATTTGAATGGAAAGGGTATGTTAAGAAGCAATTTTCTAGCTTCATTAAGTTCTGTAATGATGATATTGACTCTCTGGCGTGGTCAAAAAATCTATTAACAAGAGTCTATACAACGAATTTGGGATACACTACCCAGGTGGAATCCCATTTTCTTGGTGATAAGTTTTGGTGGTGGGATCAAGTATGGAAGCTTCACGGTCCGCTTAAATATAATAATCTATATGGATTGCTTTAAAGAATAAGCTTCTCAGTTTGGAAAATGGCCTCAAGCATGGCTAGATTGGTTCGAGTAGGTGTTTTCTTTGAAAAGTTGATTCATAATTTGTTGATCACATATTTGTGTCATGTGCTTATTTTAAAGAAGTTTGGCATATCATTGCATGTTAGGTTTTCCCTAGGGAATGGTTTGAATATAAATGTTGACTTCTCTTCCTTGTGGACGCTCCTCTATTTTTTCTCCAGGCACAATGTAAGGAAGCTGCAAGTTACAGGTGATTCGAAGATATTCATTGATTGGGCCATCAAAAGAAACAAGGTTGATGTTGCTCATCTTAAGCACTTACAGTAAGAAATACATGCCTCTCTTTAGTCTTTTGAGTGGACTTCCTTCTCTCATATATATATAGGGAGTTGAACATGTAGGCAGACTCTCTCTCCAAACAATCTCTCCTTCTTGATGAAGGGTCTTTTGCTTCTTATCAATTTTTCAAAGGGGTAGAATGGGAAGGTATGGAGTTTCACCTCTAGCTCTTATCATTATCAAATTTATTTGAGCTATTTTCCATAGTTCTACCAACACATTCCTGCAAAGGATTGTTTATGATTTAGTTCATGACTTGATACTTTTTGTAGGGGTCCATTGTCCCGATTGTATGCTTGTCCAAAAGTGGACGCAAGTGGTGAGTTTTGTAGTTTGTATTTGTATTAGTCATTGGGACAACTACATGTATGTCGTGTGTGGTCTAAAAGCGGTTGTAATTGATCAATTATGTTTTAGTCCTTAAGATAGTTCAGACTAAGTTCTACTTTTTTTAATGGACGCACAGACATTATGATTACTGTTAAGGTGTCTCTTGATAGTGATTGACCTCTCAAACCTTGGTATGATTGATGCGACAATGAATATTCCCATTTCGGGACATATGTCAGATCGATATCTATTATTAAAAGCTTATTTAATCTGACACTTTATAATATAGGCAACACCTATTGGCGTAACAAGCTCCGCTTCTCACAGTGCACAACAGTAAATCATGGAAACAACAAAAATCTCCAGAAAACATAACATAACAGGGTTCTTTCTTATTGAAACTAATATAAAGCCGTAAATCATTACATAGTTATTATGTTCTACTCTTCTTCGATCTTCCATGACCCTTGCTTGATTCCTTTAGGCAATCCCCGCAATATTTCCTGAATGTGCATGAAACTCAAGCACACCGGTCCTTTTAGATTCTCCAACATAGGTCCACAACTCTTTCAATTTCTTTTAACAAATGATTGTGTCAATTGATTTCAACAAATTCTACACTTCTTTACTTCTTTACGCACCACAACCTTCACTTCCTCCTTGCCATCCTTGGGGATAGCAAGAAAACAGAACATTGGCTTCTTGAATTCTTTGAAGAGTTCTTTCCCTAAACGCATCGTTAACCCACCGTTACATTCTTGAAATGCAAGAGTCTTCTCCTCTAAACTCTCAGAAATTGAGAGTAGTCATGTTACATTCTTGAAATGAAAGAGTCTTGTCCTCTAAACTCTAAGAAATTGAGAGTAGTCATTTTGTATACACAACAAAAATTGTATTGCTTATTTTATTATTCATTTAATATATTTATTAAGCTTAAGATACATATATTATTTTAACCGTACAATCCATTTAGTTGAAATAATCTATAAACCTTACACATAAATAGAATCTAGATATAACAAACTTCTAATCAAACATCTCACTTAGAGAATACAATAATTAATACTTTTTATGATGAGGAATATCAAATATTATGCACAAGACAAGTAGGAATTAATTACTCCAACACCCTTCCTTAGCAGGGATGATTTGCTTATTTTATTATTCATTTAATATATTTATTAAGCTTAAGATACATATGTTATTTTAACCGTACAATCCATTTAGTTGAAATAATCTATAAACCTTACACATAAATAGGATCTAGATATAACAAACTTCTAATCAAACATCTCACTTAGAGAATACAATAATTAATACTTTTTATGATGAGGAATATCAAATATTATGCACAAGACAAGTAGGAATTAATTACTCCAACACCCTTCCTTAGCAGGGATGATTTTAGGGGCTAAATTTAGCTCATGGGCTAATTTTCCATGGTTTTTCCAAAAAAGAGATTCGATTTTACCTTAAAAATCATCAATAATTTATAAAATTTATAGAAAATCCTTAGAAATTTGAATATTTTTACAAAAATATCGCCAAACATTTATAGTTGACATATGAAGGATTAGTAAGATTCGCAGTAGGACAATATAACCTCATATTTAAAAATGGTAGAATGACCATATTTAAAATAACAATAATTAAGAAGGACAATAATTGAAAATGACAAAAATAATAATGTTAAAAATGACAATATTTAAATAAAAATAATTAAAATGTCAATATAAGAAAGGCTTCTCATTACAAATCCATAACAACTGATTGTACTTAGTTCAAGTCATTCATTATAAGTTAGCTACCCAAAGTCCCAACAACGTTATCATAAAAATATCAACATTATGCTACTAATAAATTGACTCAGCCATTAACATCGTGTTAACATAATCCTAACATATCGCATCTTATGTCCTAAAAATTAATGTAACATTAATCATAACCCATCCCATCTTATATCATGACGACCTTGCAATTCAGAATATCAATAACCTTACCATAAATGAACCAACATTATATTTACACTACCATAATCTGGCCAACGAATTGATAATAAAAGTACGCATTATAGTAGCATACAAAAGCATATTGCTAAACCCCTAATATTACTAAGGACCATAAACTTTCCAATATTTATTGCAATAACAAAAAGGCAAGGACATACTTCTACGAGCTATCCTTCACTTCCGGTTACCTTAACCAAATATAGTCATTATATTTGACCCACAATCTTGCAATAAAGAAAAACCATAATTCTTCCATTTATGTGTGATCTAACCCTACATTCACATTGATTCATGGGCAATATCATTACTCTCACATATTCCACTATTCATCGACATTACCTCTTTATTAATTTAACATTTTACCATGAAGTTGCCTTTTTCTAATTACTAGCAACGTACATTACAAATCCATGCTTCTACCACCGGTATGCCAGATTTAATCATCAACGACAATTTCATGAACATAAATAATAGTTAACAATAAAAGGGAAAATTTTCGATTCTGAGGCAACTATTATGGTTTCTTCAATGCACAATTCTAGAAGGTCAAGGGTTAACACAGGGCTTCTAATTAAACTGCTGGTAAATTTTCAAGGGGGACCTTTACTCCACAAAAGGGGGAGGGGTGATACTGCTTATCGCAACAGTTGTAAAAGTGTAAGGTTCAGAAATAGAAATAATAAATATATATAAAGGGCCATCACCTAACTCTGCTCGCATTCCCAGACCATAGTAAAACCTAAAAGTGGAAAACGCATCAGATAAAATCATTGGCAGGGATGGGCGAATTTTAACAACTGTGGACATGACTATTACTGCCCGAGGAATTCGCTGGCAGGGACAGGCGAATCGACATCTGGGACGTGACTGCTACTCATCATCATTTAGAAACCAACAATCATCAAGTAAAGGGGTAAATCAACGAGGCAAGGAAACTAGGATAATTTCGCTCCAGAAAAATAAGACTCAGGATGTCAACAGAGTTGTCAGACCGACAATGCATGCACCCTCGCGGTCAAGGAAATTACCCAAAACAAACAGTAACCAACACTTAAATCCCAAGGATGAATCGCTTCTGAAAGGAAAAGAGGTGAGTCCGTGGTTGTCCGAGAGGATAAGCGTGAAGCAAGGCCATGTTCTAGAGAAATTCATGCACATACAATTTAGCGAATGCAGAGATCAGGTAAGCCCCAACTCCAAGAGATCAGGGTGGATTATGGAGGAGTGTCCTCAGTCTAAACGCTGAGAACCCGAAACCAACGAGCAAAGAGATTCAAAAATCAAATGCAGAGAAAATTGGGGCCATCGACACGCTGAGGGAAACACAAATGTAGAAGGAAATTCAGAGCTCAAGGGAAGAAAAATGTGGGTTTTAAGAGACTGACAGTTTGGGAGTATGCTCCTCACAACGCCAGAATTTATATTAAAAATATACAGAGAGTATCACATAAAAACACGTAAGAAATTTCACCCCAATCGCAGAGAAAATTCCACACAAAAAAGACGCAGAAACATCACTGTCAAACGCAGGGATTTTAACCCCAAAACGTGGAGAAATTTACCCTATAAAACGTAGAAATATCACTGTAAAAAATGCAGGGGTTTTTATCCCCAAAACGCTGAGAAATTTCCACTATAAGACGCAGAAATATCACTGTCAAAACGCAGGTATTATTATCCCCCAAACGCAGAGAAATTCCACTATAAACATAGAAATATCACTGTAAAAAACACAGGGATTTTTATCCCCCAAACGCAGAGAAATTCCACTATAAAACGCAGAAATATCACTGTAAAAAATTTAGGGATTTTTATCCCCAAAACGTAGAGAATTTTTTTAACAAAGGCGCAGAGATTAAAAACCGTTATCAGTGGATGAATCAGATAGAAACAAGTTGCCGACAAGGGTTAAATTCTGAGTTAATTATAAAATTCGTCACTCAACATTCATAGGATAGAGTCAGGATGTTTCACAAGCATTGTAACAATTATTCTATGTGAATCGTCAAGGAAAATGGCAGATGCAGCAACCATTATATAAAATTTCAATGCCATTTCACTTTCCAATAACCGTCAGATCTACATTAGTTCTAGTGCTTTCTATTCTACCAAATAAGCGACCATACCTTTGCCTCTTCGCTTTCCTTGAATGATGACCACGCCTCGATTGATGTCCCGTGCTCCTTGCCGCTCCTGCTCGCCAACCATAGAGATCTCACCGGTACCTCCCAGCCAATCGCTAGGGGTACTCTGCTTCCCCCTTATCCCCCCGAGCCGTAAAGGGGCCACACAAGATCCAGAGATAAGACTAGCTTCTCAACTTGCCTCCAAGGCTAAGCTACCGCTCCAACTCAGCTGAGAAATTCCCAACTCCTCGCGAGAAAACAGTCAAGCCACAATCCGGCAGCGTAACGTTACGCTAACCGTTCATCCCTTCTTCCTCCAATTTCTCTTTCTTTTATAGAAATTTGAGACCCACCTACTTTCCTAAATCATTATTAATTTAAGTTATATTGACAATCCTCTAAAAATTCTCTGTCGTCCAAGTGTCACTCATCCCCCACGTTTCTCCAAAATTTATTTTCTTTAAAAATATTAAAAGACTCAATTCCCTCACCCCCCCTATAGTCGCTCCTAAAATTACTCCTAGGGTT
>ML813952.1:148737-161665 GCA_009831015.1 Picea engelmannii
AACCCTAATCTCCACACCGATCTTTATCTCTACAATTCTTACCTCGACTCCAACTACCTTTCACACTGTTATTACACTAGAAATGACTCACGGCCATCTCTTTGTTATCTCAGTCCGGTTGAGGCTCCATTTATAGTCATGCATTTACAGTGCACGCTTCTAACGCCCTCATGACACTGGTATATGTTCACAATGCCATATCTTTCCATGTACAGAGGTCTATCATACCCTAGAACGTCGAGGAGTATCGATCCTTGGTGCCAAGTGGACCTCACTCTATCTCTCGTGTTGTCCAACTGTCCTCACACACAAAGAATACAAGTAGTTAATTTAGATTTGCACGACCTCACACTAAATTTCTAGTAGAATATTTGTTCTCCCTTGGATTCGAAGTCTAGCCACTGGTTTTGAATGTAAGAGTCTAGGTTATCGACTTATTGCAATTTTAATTGCATACTAGTCGCCTGTCATAGATTCTCCTTGCTCGTGCACACTAGTTCTTGGCCAAGAAGAGACAACCATAGATGGTCCATTCGCAGGAAGAGAAAGCTTGATCTAGCAATACAATTTTAATTATTTTGGTGTAGCTTCATTGTATTCTTACTTCATTGAATCTTCATTACCTTGATATGTGTGCGTAAAGACAAAAGAATGCATTCCCTCATCTCCATTGTCAGTGTGGTGCTGATTGTAAAGGAGAACTACAAAGAATGTTACAGGAAGATCAAAGAGAACATTGATCTTCACTGGAGAGTAGCAAAATCACTAAAGAAGAAAGAAAAACAAGTTGAATCTAAATCAAAGAGTAGCAGACGTAGTATACCTCAGAGTAGCAAAATCACTAAAGAAGATGCAAGACATGAAGAAGAACAAGTTGAATCTGATTCAAAGAGTAGTAGACATAGTAGAAGACCTAGTGTAGATCAATCATTCTCACCACAAACAAAGAAGGTGAATATGAGAAGACAAAGACCAAATGAATATCATGTGTTCTCAGGTACAAAAAGTGAGGAGGTGAGCCATCATATTTCTTATATGAGTGATTTCTATTGAACCTTGAAGAGATTTAATTACTTGCATGATGCACATTCTAAACTAGAACTCATACAACTAATGTTGAATCTCTTCAGCCTAGAGTTGAAGAATGATGAACCTATGGCTTTAGTTTCAGAAATCAAATCCATAATGCATGAATTTGAAGCCACCAGAGTGAATATTGATCCCCCTCTCATGTACTTCAGTAGAGCCCTCTACCCTACATATTCTCACTACCTTGAATCGTTGCAAGCAAGTGGTCAAATGAAATCCATCACATTTGACAAGCTGGTCGAAAAAGTTGTAGAACGTGAGAAATCCTTTGGAAAGAAATCAACTCCTTCAACTCGAGACACTATTTACCTTACTCAAAAACATACGATTAAACCACAAGATTCTTCTAGAGGAGAAAGAAGCAGAACTAGAAGAGGATGTGGACATGGAAGAAATAATTTTAGAGGCAAAGCGGGTAGACACAATCAAGGTGATAGATCTAATCTTCATTGTATGCATTGAAAAAAGAATGGGTCACTTGAAGAAGATGATTTCAGAGTTACATGGGATAAGATCAAAGAATACATAAAAAATAAGAAATAAGACAAAGGTAATCCAACTAAATCTTCCCATTACATTGTTTCTCATTGCAATATATGAGTAACAAAAGATTTATTTAACATTGCATGTACTCCTTGGAAATATGCATGGATTCTCTACACAGATTCAACCTCTCACATGACATTTTGAAGAGAAGTTTTGAAATACTTCAATGAAAATGTAGATGGAATATTGTATTATGGAGACACGTACAAGATCAAACCCTCAAATGGGCACAATCAGACCCAAGTTGCATGTGTTCTTGGATTTTATTTTTCATAATGTGCTTTATCTTCCTGAGATGAAAATGATCTTGTTGTCCCTTTTTCACATTAGACAACAATGCCACTTTGTTCATATGATCTGTGTCAAATCCGAAAGGATTTTGATAACATGCTTACTATGACCGTAACGAAAGATGGAAGATTGTTGAAGTTGAATGGGACATTTTCCCATACACTCATTATTGCATACCTCTCTCATCATGACTGAGGTATAATACCATATAGTCTTTTGTGGCATGCTATATTTGGTTATATCAATTATGACAATCTCCATTTATTGAAAAATAATGTTTGCCTACTATTCCTAGGGAAGTGAAACAATGTGATGCTTGTATCCTTGGAAATCATAACAAACAACTAGTCCATGATTATACTTCTAGATCATGTAGATAAATTGAATTGATTCATTTATATTTGTGTGCCCTATGCTTGTTCCTTCTACAAATGGAAATACATATATCATGTATTTCATTCCTTCTACAAATGAAAATACACATACCATGTATTTCATTGAATATTACACCACGATGTGTTGGGTGTACTTGTTGAAAGATAAATCAAAAGCTTTTGAAACATTTAAAAATTTTCATGTAAGGATTCAAAAAGAAGATCAATTTTGTATTGGCTCTCTTCGCACTGATAATGGAAGAGAATATACATATAATGAATTTGAAAGCTACCTTGACCAATATGGGATCAAACATCAAACCATACTTCCATACAATCGCAAGCATAGTGGTGTAGCGGAACGAATGCAAAATACACTTCTAAATATGGTCTGTTCCATGATGTTTTTCAAGAATGTTAAATTGATGTTTTGGGTCGATGCAGTTATGTGCAATTTATGTAAAAAACACGTGTACATCTCATTCTCTTAAAATAAAAACTTCTTATGAAATGTGGTCTCTCCACATTCTTGGAGTGGTGCATCTCAGGGTCTTTGGTTCCACCTACTATGCCTTGATTCCCAAAGAGAAAAGAAGCAAGTTTGATGCAAGGATTCAAAAGTGCATCTTCTTGGAGTACTCAAATACCACCAAGGGTTATCATATTTACAATGATACAAAAAATAAATGCATCCATTCCATAGATGTGATCTTTCTTGAATCTGCCAATAAAGACAAGTTATGGCCATGTGAAGTTGGATAACCCTCATGAGTTATCTAGAAGCCTCTAAAAGGTCAAAGAAGTGAAATTATTCTAGAAGCTGCTAGAATAAGTTGACTAGTCAAAGTGGTTAGTCATGCATTAAGTGGTTGCAACAAGAAAACAATTAAAAATAAATTATTTGAAACTAGAATTGGAGATTTTAATATTTGTGGACAAAGTTGGTTAAGTGGACAAAGTGGCTAAGTGGTTAAGTGGATACTTCTAGAGGAAGCTACTTGGAGAGTATATATAGGAGAGAAAGGGTCTCTCATTAGTATCCATTGAGCATATTGAATATCTAAAAGTGACTAAGGTAAATAAAGAAGATATAAGGTGAATTTCATAGGGAAGGTGAAGTAAAGAAGGTTGGAATTCAAGGGAGGATAAAGTCTTTTGATGATGTTTTCTAAGGTATGTTATTTATAGGTCATATGCCCATTTTCAAAATAAATTATTTTATAGAATGATTCAGAAAACGAAATAGGGAGGATGTTGAGACAGCATATCCAAGTAACTGTGATAACAATTTCATCTTTTGGGTCATTTTATTTTGGGAGTTATAGTTTGTGGAAAATAGGGTTTGTGGCTTGTCCTCAAACTAGTCTAAAACATGTGTTTTGGGTAAAAACGTCATAACTTCTTCATAAAAGATCCAAATTCATTAAGAAAAAATGTATTGGTTATAGTACAGTATGTACTATGTTGTGTACCACTTTAATATCCATACAAAAAATATTCCATGTGGGGCATGCTCTATAAGTTCTCTCTCTAGAATAAGACATAATTCAATAAGGTTTGTCATTTTTGGTATAACTCATTTTTTGGGAGGTTCCAAGTAGTAAAACCTGGAGGAATTGCAGAAAAGACATTAAAGAAAAATGTGTACCATTTTCAAACATTTATTCATTACAAGTGTAGAGTTATGATTGTTTCAGGTTAGGGTTGTTCACTAATCCAAAACTAGTCGTGTGAGGCTAAAGTAAAGTTTGATGAAAAATCTAGTTTCTTGTTCTTGAAGTTAATGAAGGTTTGGAGGTATATGATCACATACACTTGGTATGTTATAGAGTTATAGATCATATTTGGATGATGATATATGAGACAGGTTGAGGTGACATTTTTTTGTGACAGGTTTTTCATAGTTGACGCACTTGTATTCGTATAGACTATTGGTACAATTTGACAGATTTCTTTCTGTCTACAAGATGGGTCTTGTACTTGAGGGTTGGATTCCTCACATATCGGTTGGTGGTGAGATATGCATGCTGGGTCTTTCATTGATATTTTTTTCTCTCTTGGAGTTGGTGCTATATTTCAGTTGGTACTGATAAAACCCAAGGATTGTAGTCTGTAATACAAAACAAGCTTATATATATATATATTTGGTGTTCCTTGTGTTCTTTATTTTGATGCTGCATACCTATTTATTGTTAATGTATGTAATTGAGATAGATTTACATGAAAGAAACTTAATATGAATGGAATTATTAAGTAATGATGTTCTGAATTGTGATTGCTAACTAAAGTTTTGTGATAAGTGAAAAAATATCCCTCACAGTGATTCAACCCCCCTCTGAATGTGATGAGTGTGTCCAACAAAAAATGTTGAAATACATCTTCATCATATCGACGGATTGACTTGTGTAAATACATATCATGAATTTGATGATGAGATTCCACGTCTTAAAGGGGGTATCCTTATCTTGGGTCAATCTATGGAATCTCCTTTGGAAGCATCATATTCCCCTCATGAAGAATTTCCTGCCACTTCATCAAAACCTGAAGTTCATTTGGATGATGTGATTGAGAGGATTGAAAAGCTTAGGCTCAATGAGAACTCAACACTATCTCAATCAACTGAGAAACCTATACCATATCAGAAAGTTCCACCAAAATGGCTCACAAAAACACTTGAAAGTGTTTATCCTAATGAGGTTGAAAAGATAGGAACCAAAATGTCCCGAAGAAAAGATGGAGGCAATGTAGATAATTCAAACTCAGGTGATGTAGATGACATGGATGCTTCATATGATTCTGATTTGAATTTATCTACTAACCATGAACTAACTTTTTTTAAAGAAGCCACTTATCATGATGAATGGAAATAATCCATGCATAATGAATGTGATTCTCTCATCAAGAATGAGACATCGATCCTCCATTTGGAACCAAAACAATCATCTCCAAGTGGGTATTCAAGAACAAGTACATATGAGATGGCTCATTTGATAACAACAAAGCAAGGCTCATGGAAAAAGTATTTCCACATAAAGAAGGTGTTGATTATGAGGAGGATTTCCCCCCCACAACAAAATGGGCTACCATATGCACTGTAATTTCCATGGTAGAAAAAGATGGATGGAAAATTCATGAAATGGATGTGAATATTGCTTTCTTGAATGGAGACTTGAAAGATAATGTGTTTGTTTCTCAAACGGAATGACTTGTTGTGAAGGGGAAATAAAATAAGGTATCGAAGCTCATCAAATCCCTATATTTAATTAAACAAGAACCACAAACATAGTATGCAAATTTAACTAAGCATCTTTTGAAATTGAATTTTAAGCATTTCAATCTTGACAATGCAACTTTGTTTGTCAAAAAAGTTGGAAAAAATGTTGTATATCTTGTATTATATGTAGATGATAGGTTGATAATAGGGAACAATGAAATCTACATTTCATCCATAAAGAAAGAGTTGAAGAAAGGATTTGAGATAACATATTTGGGATATATTAACTGCTATTTTGGCATTGAGGTGATTCAAGATCCAAAGTACAAATTCATCTCCCAGAAGAAGTACATTGGAGAACTATTAAATGAGTTTGGCATGGATGGATGGAATCCCGTTTCTAATCCAATGGAACAAAACTTGAAGATCGCATCAAAATAAGGGAATGAATTTGAGGATGCAACAAAGTATAGACAACTTGTGGGAATTATTACCTATCTTACTACCACCGGAAAAAATACTTCATTTGTTGTTGGGATTATTTCCATGTTCATGAAAAATCCTTGTGAAGGACATTGGTCTGCTACAAAAGGAGTTCTAAAATACTTGAAAGTAACTCAATATTTTGGACTCAGTTATGCTAAGGTGGACGAATTCAACCTAATTGGATATTCTGATTCAAACTTTGATGGGGATAAGGAAAATGGAGTATCAAATCTAGTATATCTCAAGAGTCTTGGATAAAAATTTGTCTCTTGGGTATCATGCAAATAATTAATTCCAACAGATTCCATAACATAGGCATAATATGTGGTAGTTGCATAAGCAACAAAAGATATTGTGTGGCTCAGGAAAGTACTTGAAGATTTGCACGAAAAACAAGTGAACTATACTCCTCTTCTAGTTGACAATACCTTTGAAATAAATTGGCCAAGAATCCTATATTCCATGATAGAACAAATAACATCAACACAAAGTATCACTTGATTCAGTATCATGTAGAGGCCAAGAATATTCACTTGAGACATTATTCCACAAATGAGAAAATTGTGGACATATTCACCAAAGTGCTTGGAAGAGAAAACTTTGAGAAGTTCATAATGATGCTTGGACTTGCATACACCCCTTCGGATTAAGGGGGGATATGTTGGACATATAATCTTTTGGATTGTGTTTTGTACCAATAATGTACATATGAAGAGTCGTAGGTGATAGGAAGGTTTTTTGGTAATGGAATACCATTAGTCATTTGATTTGTATTTACTCACCATTCATATTAATGCAATAAACATCATCTGTGGAGTTGAAATATATTCCCACTCCTAGCTTGACATCACACCATGTCCACACTCAACCGTGCCAATACAGAGAAAAGTAGGTTTGTAGTTATCTGCAAGACACACATTTTCTTCCTTCACTTTACTTTATGAATATGAGAGAGAGAGAGAGAGAGAGAGAGAGAGAGAGAGAGCGCATTATCCATAGGGTGAAACAACCAAAGTCCACTATACACTATCTTAGACAACTCCAAAAATGTAGAGCTTAAAATGTTTAAAATTTATCACCCTTACCTTCTTGAATGTGTCATTAATGATCACTTTGTTGATTGATTGAACATTTTCCTTGAATCATTTTTACCTTTCCGTCAATTTCATTGGTCTTATTTCAATGAGTTTTCTCAAAGTGTATTGTCTTGCCACAATATTGAAAAGTATTCTTATTTGTATCCTTCCTGTCTAAATTTCGACTATTAGTCAACTAATTCCTTTTATTAAATGGAGCATCATGATTTGATCACTATATTCTCCATGTCTTCTTTACCTATTTTCATCTTGACATCTTTCCCTGTATTGTTTATAACCATTTACCTTAATCATGTCGCATTATTTCTTTCTATCAAGCTTATGTTCATTAATCAACTTTCATGTGCACTAATCAATATAGTTCAAAATGAAATGAAGCTATAGTCATTTCCATATTCTTTTGTCGAGGTCCAATTTGCATAGAATGTTGAGTAGAAAACATCGTAAGGTGTTTTCAAATTCATTAGAACTAATTCAATTAAGTGGCCTTCGTTCTTTAGGAAGTATTTTAAAAATTCACCTAGTTTCAACTAAATTTCCTTAACACAAACCAAATAATACTCAATCCTTTTAAAAAGTAGACGTTCCAAAGATACTTTAACAATTTATCAGGTTTCATAAACTACCTTTCATCAATCTTATTAAATGAATTTGTATTTTCTTCTAGACTTCATTTGAATAATTTAACCCATTGATATGGAACTTGATATTCCTTAAGATATAATTTGTCATATCACCTACAATGTTATCCTTCTTTTCATTGAGTTTTTTTTTTTTTTTAATTACTACATTGCTATTCTCTTCATTAATGTCTCTATATATGATTCCCACATACCATAGTTGTGCTCATTGAGAACCACCGTATTATGTTGGGAACTCATCTTCCATTTACAAATCTTAATCCATAACCCACAAGTTCATCCAAGTCAATTGCTTCAAAGATGTCACTTGTCAAGAATTCATTAACATCCATAGTTTTATTGTGCTGTGATATCATTCAAATTCCTTGCAACAAATAGAACCAAGCTAGTATATTTTAGTCTTAGAGATTTAATGTAATGTTGGAAAACATTATAGAATTATATAAATGATAATTCAAGAAGAGAGGGTGGTGTTAATAAACATAATTATAACATTGAAGTACAAGTAACACTATAAGAATCACAAAACATTCACCAAAATTTAGTGATAGATCAATCTATGATCTCAAATATATATTGATCAGAATGTGATCAATTTTCTTACAACAACTAGACCTGACATTATGCATGCAGCCAACCTTGTTTCCAGATTCATGGAATCCCCAAAAGTTTCTCATTGGAAAATGGCGAAATGAATTCTGAGATATGTTGCAGGAACTCTCAATTTTGGCTTATGGTACACTAAATCTTATAGTAATCTGGTTACACAGACAGTGATTTTGCAGGTAGCCTAGATGAGAAGAAAAGCACATCTCGACATGTTTTTCAACTGGGCACAAACCTAATCTCATGGGCATCAAAGAAGCATCCAATTCTTTCAATATCTTCTGCAGAGGCAAAGTATGTAGCTGCTACCTAAGCTTCTTGTCAAGCTGTGTGGCTGAGAAGAATATTGAAAGATATGTCACATACAGAAAATGATCCAACTCCTATTTTTTGTGATAATACTTCAGCAATTTCTTTATCCAAAAATCATGCGTTTCACAAGAAAATAAAACACATTGACACTCGTTTTCATTTCATACGCGAGCTAGTCAATAATGGTGATATTGCACTACAATTCTGTGGTTCTCGAGATCAGCTTGTTCGTATCTTCACAAAGCCACTAGGAAAATTGGTTTTTGATTTTCAGAGACAACACTTAGGCATAATCAATGATGATGTTTGTAACTGTTGAGTTTAAGAGGGAGTGTTAAATATAATATAACCTCAACAGGCTGACTGTACACTACGAGCTGTCCTGGCCAGCTGTACCTTCTATTCTTGATTTGCTTGAGCCTATTTAGCTCAGCTATTTCCCTTTGCATAGGATCTCATCATTAACTCTTCTCATTGTACTCTTCTTCATATATTCTAATACACTGTTTTCTGTTCTATTCTTTCTCTCTGCATTTCTTGCTTCACAATTTATCAATTACATAGTTATTCTGTTCTACTCTTATTCGATCTTCCATGACCCTTGCTTGATTCCTTTTGGTAATCCCCGCAATATTTCCTGAATGTGAATTAAACTCAAGCACACTGGTCCTTTTAGATTCTCCAACATACATCCACAACTCTTTCAATTTCTTTTAACAAATGATTGTGTCAATTTATTTCAGCAAATTCTACACTTCTTTACTTATTTAGGCACCACAACCTTCACTTCCTCCTTGCCATCCTTGGGGATAGCAAGAAGACAAAACATTGTCTTCTTGAATTCTTCGAAGAGTTCTTTCCCTAAACGCATCGTTAACCCATTGTTACATTCTTGAAATGCAAGAGTCTTCTCCTCTAAACTCTCAGAAATTGAGAGTAGTCATGTTACATCCTTGAAATGGAAGATTCTTGTCCTCTAAACAATAAGAAATTGAGAGTAGTCATATTGTATACATAGCAAAAATTATATTTCTTATTTTATTATTCATTTAATATATTTATTAAGCTTAAGATACATATGTTATTTTAACCATACAATCCATTTAGTTTAAATAATGTATAAACCTTACACATAAATAGGATCTAGATATAACAAACCTCTAATCAAACATCTCACTTAGATATTACAATAATTAATACTTTTTATGATGAGGAATACCAAATATTATGCACAAGACAAGTAGGAATTAATTACTCCAACACCCTGCCTTAGCTAGTACTTGGATTTGATCTCTCATCTTTGTCATCTCTATACGGTATAGTCTTCATCAACATATCTATTCACTTCTTAAATATCATAGACTATGCTCTTTCACACAACCATTCATTGTAGCTACCACTTGATTAATTGAAGATACAATTGCTTGTGACCATCAATTTCGTATTTGTAATGACTCACAATTCTATATGCTTTGATCTTCCAAAATACATAGTTTTTTGTATTTGTTAGAAAAAAAAATTTGATACTAAATCATTCTATTGACATACTTCCACCTCCTGAAATACATAGCTCATTGTATTCTCTAGTTATATAGGAAATGAATCTAGATATTGAATGTATCCAGAATTCAATGTTACCTTTTTCATCTCAAAAGTACACACTTTATAGTCACAACCTAATAGCGGTGTTCTTGCCAACATACATAGATCATTGTATTCGTTAAGAAACACAAGTTCTTGGATCATGTTACCCTATTCTAAAAAATATGAGAGGTTATTGTTTGAATTCATCATCATTTTTTTAAACACAAAATATAAATATAATACATTAACAAATTTTCTAAAATATTAATATAATTATGCTAGTAAAAGAGAGCTCCTCAATGGATCTTCGATCTAAACCCCCTCTCTTGTTAGGCAGAGGAATAATAAACAAATACAAATATTAATGGAAAACCAAGAACAAACTAGACACAACAACAATCACACAATTAACACGGTGATTTATGTGGAAATCAAATACGAGAAAAAACCATAAAGCAATAATAATCAATATTCTTATTATTCAAGGGAGAACTATAATAGCCAACACAAGCATACAACCATCATCTCCTCTCATACACACTACACTCCACAATATTGTGTCTTCCTCACGCATTGCACATTCACCTCTATCGGTATGCTCGTAAATATAACATCTATCACAAAGTTACATGAACTTATCATAAATAGATCACACGGTTACACAACAAGTTCATTGTAGTGTGTATGCATGCACAATCTAAATTTAGTGCATGCAATTGCATGGGAAATCAGTTGGCACATTTTCAAAAATGTCCACCTTGACAACAATTTACCTAATATATCATGCCCGAACTAATTCATCACCTTTCCTGTAAGCTAATTGAATTTAAACACCATCACAACTCTGCAACTTTTCTAACATTACTATTATGTGAACATGTCTACACGATTCACTCCAATATGAACCATTCTGCATCTATCAGTAACCTATGTAATAAATCGATGCACTTGTCCCATTTTGATACGCTAGACTTTTAGTCAAATGCACATTGCTTTGACCACCACAGAACACCTCATCCTATACTTGTCCAAACTTACCCAATATATCCTTTCATTCTTTCACGATGTAACCTGAGGTAGGTCTCCTCTTGTCCAAATCTCATGAATCATAACCACTGACTAAATCACTACAACCATTGTAGGATATACTTGTGCTTCAATGTTTAAGTACCAATTTCCATGCTCTTCACTTGGTTTTTCCATGCTTCTACTGACAAAACCAACTGAATGTGAAATGATGACCATTTCCCAAATCAATCATCAAACTTCCTACTAGCATATAATACTCAAGACATATAACCCTTTTCTTCTTCACTAGTTAGGACATAAACCTGATGAAAACTTACAATGGAAAGCCAAAGGGATTTTATAGGTTTCACATTATTCATACCAAATTTCCTAAGTATCTTCACCAAATACTTTGTTGTGATAACCAAACTTACCACATTTCTTGTCTCCGTGTATTTCCATGCCCAAGATTTATTTTTCTGCTCAGATATCCTTCATAACAAACTTCATAACCAACTGAACCAACCTATTGATCTCAAGCATGCTTGGGATTGCTACAAGCTTAACATTTAACTCCAAGATAATAAATACACCATAAACACAATGGTTATACTCACTTCTTGTAAATTTTGGCTCACCATGAAGAAATCAAACATCTTGTACCATTTTCCTAGCATGCTTCAGGCGATACAATGATTCCTGAGTTTGCAAACAAATCTTCTATTGTGATTCTGAACTAATCATTTTGGTTGTTCCATATACATCCCCTTATCCAAAAATCTCCATATAATTTTTTTTTAACATCTAGTTGTACTAACACAACTAGTGCTAACACAACATGAATATAAAGAATCTTTTAACAATTAGTGAGAAAATTTCATGGAAATCCATACCTTCCACATACCCTTCTACTACCAGTCATGCTTTGAACCTTTCATCTATTACTATGTTTGATTTTATAAAAGGAGATTCATCAAACACTGCATCTTTGACCATGATGATTCTATGGGTAGTAGGATCCCACAGCCTGCATCTCTTAACGTCATCACCATATCAAATATCTACCTGTGTGATATGGGGCCTACTTAGAATGTTGATGAAAAGCATAAACATGAGAACCAAATAATTTCACATTTGAGTAATTAAAAGATGACCTGTTCATACCTTTTCCAGAATCTTCCAATCTTTTGCAATCGATGGTGACCGAGTTATCAGATAGCACAGTTGCTTCTATCCACAACTATTGTTGCAACCTGGAATTACTGAACATACCTATTCGATCCCATCTTACATGCCATACTTTACAAGTTCCATGGATATGAGCCTACCTTCATCATATATTCACAAACACTTGATTGACTTGACAACACATCAACCTTTCTACAGACCCATCTTTCTAACCTAGACACACCACTCCACCTCAAACTTTGCATTCGAACAATTTTAATAAAATCTAGCCAAACCAACCCAAGTGAACTTTTTTCGCTCACCTCGAGGGACTTTATCAATTCTCCACATTAACACGAACATTCCCTTGATCAAATCTGACCAAGCCGACCAAGTGGGCCTTAACCGCTTACCTCGAGGCCCATTTACAATGGAGTTCACCAAGCCTTTTATAGGATTCATTCCATGCAATCCATGGACACAATAGCACGGGATACCCAAAAACATACACCC
>ML813952.1:161678-174170 GCA_009831015.1 Picea engelmannii
CTAAATATATATCTATACTTTTTATAGGTGGCTTGATAAACCAGAGGTACATATGCCTATTCAAGTCTTATAGACATATTCCCATTTACATGCAATCAATAATTTTTACAAATCCAAAGTAAATACATTTTTTTTTAATTTCACGGTGACTCGACCATCATCACCCTGCAACTTCTATGTGAATATTGTTGGATCATATTGTGATTGATACCAATGGTTTGATTGACTGATGTCAAAAGATTGATTGATTTATGATTGATGTAATGTAATATGTATTGTCCTCGATGAGAATGCATAGATGAAGATGGATCAATTATTTTTCATTGATACATGATGAAGATGGATCGATGTGGTATCATTGGTATTTGATGCATTGTTGGAAAAATGTATAGATGACTCATTATTGTCTTATCATGATTGATAAGGTGCACAAATGGTTGAACTCCAAAGTGGTCCCCTCATGGTGAAATCCCTCACGGGAAGATTCTTTGCAAATTGAGTTATCCTAGAAGAATGGTTGGAGGACCCATGCTTGTATGTGAAATAATGAGATAAAGATCAAGGAAATTGTTGGTGAAAATATCCTAGATGGATAGTTCTTGTCATTCCATTTCCGTTGTTATGTGGAACGTCACATAAATCCTCGTGGTTTGAGAGTTATGGCCCTACGAAGATGAATGACCCCCATATGAAGGCTTGAAGCCCCCAAGGTCAAAGAAGTCAAAGTGACCTAAAAGAAGAAATCATTATTTAAATGATAAAGTAAAGTGAGAAAGTCTAGGTGGATTATTTACATAATAAAGATAAGTGAGAAAATCTAGAAAGATTATTTAAATGATAAAGTGATATGACAAAATCAAGAAGGAATATTTAAATGATAAAGTATTGGAGAAATTTCTATTTATGGAAAGTGGTTAACCCTAAAATAAGGAAAATAGCTTAAGTAACCTAGAAATGGGTTAAGTGACCTAGAAGTGGGTTAATTGACCTAGAGGATGAAAGTATAAATAAGATAGCAATGGTCTCTTGCAAAACATATTTTTTGTGGATCAATGGAGAGCTTCTTGTGAGAACATATTTTGGAGTATTGATGGAGAGATTCTTGCAAGAGCTTCTTGTGAGAGAAACTTTAGTGTGGATTTATTGAGCATGATTGAAGATCTATTATGAGAAAGAGAGTGTGAGGAAGATCTCATGGACGCATCAAAGTTTCGGCAATATCAGAGATCTTGACGACATAAGTCTCGGATATTCAGAAACCCTAGTTTTTGAGGTATACGTGGGATGTAATGGGCCAGGGCACGTACATATGCGGGCTATATGAGGACAGGGAATGCACAGTGGAAAAAATCATGGATCTTTGTGTTTGAGCTGATGAAAAGATGTTGAAGACAAAAGCAGGTTCCAGATCTGCATTCTATGGGCTCATATCTGTCACTAAGACACTGGTATGGTTTCATTATTGTCTCGATGGATAGTATTTCTTGTTGTGTTGTGAATTCTTAGGGAATTGTTGATATGGTTACTATGATGTGGTTTATGTTGGTTGATGGAGTGAGAAAGAATCTTATGATTCAATACTGATATGATGGCCATAGTATGTTGATTTCTTATGCATGATTGAGTAGCAATCATATTGATTAGTTGTGGAGCATGAGTAGGCTATTTGAGAGCTCAGATGTGTTGTGACTGGCTGGTGGTGAGTTTGGAAAGTGAGAAATATAAGAGAATGATAAATTGGTTGCAGAGGATCTGAGTTGATCTTGAAGGATAAACCCTAAAAGATCAGAAGGTATACACAGGTTGTAGTACTATTTGGGAGCGTATATGCATGGTGTAGTATTAATTGGGCGCATATAAACGCGTGTTGTATTACTGGTAGGGCGCGTACATATGAATGTTGCACTACCGATAGGTTGCATACCTGTTGCAGATTGATATCGGTTGAGGATTGTTGCCTCATCTCAGTTGGTGTTGAGTGCGTAAGACGAGTCTTGTATGATAGAGCTGGTGCTCTTGTAGATTTGTACACTATTCAGTTGTTGCTGAAAAACCCCAAGGATTGTAGTCCGTAATAAAATGAAAATTGTACATACATCTTCTGTTCTTTATGTTCCTTGTGGTGATGACTTGCTGATGATATATTGTTGATATATGTTGTTGATATGTGTTCACATATAACTGGTTATAAATGACAGCAAATGAATAATGAGTAAAATGTTGAATGCTAACTAATGAGTTTTGTGTAAGAGGGAAGTTTTGGGAAAACGATCCCCACACTCATTCATCCCCCCTCTAAGTGTGGTAGGTGTCTCCAACAAAGATATATGGTGAGACACAACGAAAAGATATATGGTGTCTCAATGAACTTCATCAACCATACCTAAACCTGATGTTGTTGCAGCTGAATTTTCTTCTATTTTGGAGTCCTCTTTGGATTCCTGTTGTCTTTTCCAACAATCCTTCTTGAGATGCCTAGAGTTTCCACAGAAGCAACATTTTCCCTTACCCTTATTGTCTTTTGACTTAGACTTGGCTGTACATTTCTCACCATTTCTTTTGTTGTTGAGGTTTCTTTCCTCAGACAAAAGATCTCCCGCAATAGTGTCATAATGAATGGCATCAGTTGAGATGAAGCACATAGATGTGACGAGATGATCCTAGGAGTCAGGCAATGAACACAACAGTGTAACTGCCTTGTCTGCATCTTGGTACTTTACTTCCATACTACATAATTCACAAATCACATTATTGAAAACATTTAAGTGATAAAAAATTTGTGTACCTTCTTTCATCCGTAAGTTATAAAATTGTCTCTTCAAGAAGATTTTGTTTATCAAGGAATTTGTCATATACATGCTTTCCATCTTTCTCCATAAGCCTATTTTTTTTTCCTCTCCAACAATGTTAAATAAAAAATCATCTGCCAAACACAGACGAATGGTATTAAGAGCTCTTAAATCTAGATCATCCCAGTCCTTGTCTCACATACCAGCTGGTCATTTTGAGTTGCCTGCCAATGCCTTCTACAACCCTTGTTGCACAAGAAGGTCCCACATATTGAAATTCCGTAACTCATCTTTTAATCTTAATATTTTAATGGGCACAATTAATTATCTTTTAATCTTAAATTCTAATCTGATGGTTATGCATTGAATATGCTGGCATATTCATAGTCATCCTCCAAAATCAATGGATCAGATTTATTGTTGATAACTTCTTTGCATTTATAAATGCATCCGTTAACCTGTTTACTTTTTAATATTTACCTAATCATATTAAGAAATTACTGTAACATCATATGATTGCCACGTTTAAATGATTAACTTTTGGAATTCTTCGGAATTTCATTAGCTGGCTGAGTTAAAGTTTCATTATCTGGCTGGGTTTTTTTATCGGCCGTAACTCTTTCATTATCTGGCTGGGTTTTTTAAAGCGAGAGTTATTTTTATCGACCGTAACTCTTTTGGCGTTCACCAGCCGCGAGTTAGCGACTGTGCTAGTATATATAACATCTATCACACAGTTACACGAACTAATCATAAACAAATCACACGATTACAGAACCTATTCACTATAATGTGCATACATGCACAATATAAATTTAGTACATGCAACTACATGGAAAATTGGTTAACACATTTTCAACCTCTCTCACATGCAACCGTTATTTTTTTCAATGGGGTGCCAATAGTGAACTCGCAGGGCACTCTTCCTCGGTAGATCAATTGGTTCTGTAATCTTCGAAAAACACATATCTACATCCTTTATGGTTGTTTGCAAATCTATGATGTCACTGCAGATGACGTCTTCTCTAGTCAACATTTCTCTTATTTGTAGCATGGGTCAAAGGCTCGAGGAGAAATGATCTCTCAAAACACACAAAAAGAAACACACTCTACTCTCAGCACATTAACAATCACATTTTTCTAATTGTCTAGCAACACACTCACATCTTTCTAATTGTCTAGAAACACACTCTACTCTCAGCGCATTAACAATCACATCTTTCTAATATACCTGGACCCTCTGGCTAGAGAGATGATCCCTATATGGAAGGCCGTTGCACAAAATCTAGTCGAGTCTATTATGGAAATATACTCTCAATATATGAACTCTGATTTAGATTCCGAAGGTGGTTGGCAAAAGTAGAAAGACTAACACGCTCCTATGTTGCATTCCTAACTCAAAAGAACACTGAAAATAATGAAGTACCCATTGCCTTTATGAGCTCTGCTTTCAAAGGCGCGAAACTTAATTACCCAGTGGTAGATCAACAACCCTACGTTGTTTTCAAAGCAGTCAAGCACTTCCGGTCTTATCTTTTGAAATCTAGCACTAAAGTTATTGTCCCTTACCTAGCCATCAGGAATCTGTTAGTGCAAAAAGAATTAATCGAAAAGAGGGAAAACTGGGTTACTTCTTTATAGGAGTACGACATAGAAATTACCCTAGCTCAGATAGTGAGAGGCCAAGGGCTATGCAATTTAGTTGTTGATTCAAAAGTAGGACAACAAGAAGAAAATGATATGTCAAACCTAGGACAGCATAATCAAAATGTAATATGCCGTGTACAAAACTCTGTCAGTCTGTGGTATGACGATATAAAATTCTATCTTGAACATGGGTCAGGCCCCCGTCATCTGGATCCCACTAAAAGAAGAGAGTTAAGATTAAAATCTGCATCCTTTCATTTGATTGATGGTATTATGTTTCGTCAAAATTTTGATGGAGTACTAATGCGTTGTCTTGAGAAAGACGAAGTAGAAAAAGTCTTGCTAGAGTTGCATGCAGGAGAAGATGGTGGGCATTTTGGTGGTGACACCAATGCCCATAAAGTTTTGAGAGCTGGTTATTACTGGCCCACACTTTTTAGAGACGCCCATGCCTTGTGTCGCAAGTGTATTATTTTTCAGAAAGCATCAGGGCGGTTACAGAAACCAACCTTCCCTTTGCAGCCTATTTCAGTAGACTCCCCTTTTCAGCAGTGGAGCCTTGATATTATAGGTCCAATCAACCCACCATCCTCACAGCAACATAAGTTTATTATAACAACCATAGATTATTTCACCAGGTGTTCTGAAGCTGTCGCCTTAAGAACCGTGAATACCAGTCAGGTAATTATCTTTTTAAATTCAAATATTATTACTCGTTTTGGTATCCCTCACTGTTTAGTATTCGATAACGCCTCTTATTTTTCGGCTCTTGAGATGAGCGAGTTCGCTCTAGAAAAATGAATTAAATTGAAGTATTTTGCCAGCTATTACCCCCAAGGCAATGGATTGGCATAATCAACAAATAAGAATCTAATTAAAATCATCAAGATAATGGTATCTGAGAATCACAAAAACAGGTATAATGCATTGTTAAACACAATTTGGGCTAATAGGGTAACACCAAAAACTGTTGTAGGTAACTCTCCCTTTTTTCTTGTCTATGCCAGAGAAGAAATTCTGCCACCACACATTCTTCTTCCCTCATTACAACTATCGTAGAAAATACAAGAAGAAGACTGCCCCCCTTTGGAAAACCGAATTAACGCTTTAATGAAACTAGAAGAGGTAAGAGCTCAAGCTAAACGTAAGTTAGATCAGCATCAACTAGTGGTTAAAAGTTGGTTTGATTCTAACTCTCCCTCTGATAGGAACTTCGAAGTAGGTGATCCTGTCTTGAAATGGGACAAACTGCATGAGGGAAAGGGAGAACACACAAAATTTCAAGACTTATGTCTTGGACCATTTTTAATTGCTGAGAAATTGGGTCCCAGCTCTTGCCGATTGCAGAATCTAGAGGGATAGCCTCACACCTATCCGGTGAATGGCCAAGCTCTGAAAAGATATTTCGCTTGATGACAACCCTTTGTATGCTATGTACATATTTTTCTTTTGTTTTCTTTTCTTTTACTATTTTGATTTCAATTTTTCCCCTTATACACATACCTGATTTTTGAACTATTCGGACAAAGAAAACAAAAAATTATTTCATGGAAATGACTGCTAAAAAATTGTATAAACATCAATTATATATTTCTGAAATTTATATCTGTGTTGAGAAAAGACTATTGTTTGAAAGAAGTTAACTGATTTCGATCTGTGAATAAAGCCTATCACGATCATCCATTATCTTCTTACGCTGTCCTTATTCCTTAAGGGAATGACTCAGAAGATGTCTCCCTGCCTTAGAAGGTCGGTTTTGTAAACAAACCATCTCTGGATCTTAATAAAGGATAGTTCTAAAAAATTCTGTTGAGGTCTGTAAAAAAATATGTTAAAATATCATAATTTTCAGCGTCACTCCGCTCAACTATATATCTTTAAAAAATAAAATAAATCATTAAAAGAGTTGTGGGAAGTGCTTGTAAACCCGCCGGGATGCTGAACAGGTCTGCTGGCAGTGGGTAAATGCATGCATGACGCCAAGACAACTTCGTCGGGGTACTGAACAGGCCCGCTGGTAGCAAAGCAATGTCGGGCATATGAAAATTTGCAAATATGAAACCTCTTAACTTTAACATGTCCTTTATTCTGATCTAGAACTTCTTGGCAGGATACAGATATCAGAGTGGGTTAAATGGCAACCCTGTCGAGGCTATGGATGCCTGCTGGCAGCAGTGGCCCTGTCAATAGTATTGGAGATTTTATATTTAATATTGTGGTTCGATTGCCTTAAGACTGTTATCAGTTTTCATCCTTTAAACACTGCTGGAATATTTGATTAATAATGATGTTTAAACAATTTTCTAGTTGTTTTTGAGTTAGAATTTTTCTCATTATCATAATTTGAATTTGTTGTTTTGGCAGAGATAACTGCTTCTACCAATGTGTCGCCATTGTTGGCAGCCATTTCACATTTTTATCCTATCCTTATAAGCTGCCTACATAAGTGTTTTGGAACCCTTGATTTTCTTCGCAATCTTCGAATAAAACAACACTATTATTTTGCACATTTACACACCTACCTTTTGTTCTCATTTTCACGACCGCAAGCGTGAAAAATTTGATTTCGAAGTCACATTAAAATTGTCACCAGATTATTTTGGTCACTCTTGTCTATGTGTTCATTGCATTTCCAATTTAATTATAGTCGCACAGTTGGCAAGACACCAAAATTTTTACGCATTTGGCATTCTTTTGTTGTTAATGTGATTTCATTTTTATAATATTGTGATGATATGATAATGAGTGTCATTGAGTTCTTAATACATTGGTGGTTTGATTTTTTATAGTATTTCATCGATTTCCTTGGCGCATTGGTTTCATGAAAACATTGACATGATGATTAGACCCTTAATTCAGTAGTTTCATACATTGTATAAGTTCTATGGTCAAATTCTCATTCGAAACATTGTTTTGATTTTGAAAAAGCATGCAAACACTATGCTTGTGCAAACATTTGGGTCGACTTACCATAGATTTCATTAATTGTTTGAATGGTATTGTTTTTAACATATGTAATAGTGATTTGAATCACTATATGCATCGTCGGTAGTACATTTGGATATGATTGTTTTGCATAGGATGATCTAGCTCCACCACCCTCGCACACTCGAGCATTAATGCTTGCTTTCTATCCCACGTTATCTCTGTTGGTTTTTAGGGAAGCCTGTGAGCTATCGGTCCAGCGTATACCCTGTTCAAACCCTTGACCGTTCACCCTGTTCACTCTGTGCTCCCGTCTATGGCACCTGTGGTGCGTATAGAGCCAAATGGTAGCCAAACACAACTATTGTTTGACAATGCTCGTCAAGATTTGGAAAATAGTGGCTGGCTGGTGTTTATTCAAATATTTGAGGGTTTTAACCTTTCGGTTGCCCAACAATTCTCCCTCACCTTCGACGGATGTAGGGATAAGGTCAGAGACATACAACTCGAGCTAAATGAGGAATTCCTAAGCTCAGCTATAGGACTACCAGCTACAGGGCAAAGGTGGTTTAAAAATTCCAAAGTAGACGAGGTGTCGTGGCCACTCCTATTCACATCAAGAAAGCTTGTTAGTTGTGATAGAGGTATGCCTATCACTACCCTCAAACCCAGGTGGCACGATATTTTGGCAATTGTTAAGCAGTTTGAGACCTGCAAAGGTTGTTATGGCTTGGTATTTCTATATCATCTTTACTTATTGATGAAATTTATAGGCTACCCTCTGAATATGCCACATTATCTTTTGCGTAGTCTCTACAAGATTTCCAAAAGATTCAAGTGTGAGAAGGCTGATAGCATCCTTTTCCATCACTGCTTGATCAAAGTTATCACCGTTCATCATTTGAACGTTCATGGTGACTGTTGGCAAGCCTTTATATCAATGAATGGCTTTGTCACTCCCAAGTTTGTCCAAGTGGACAAGGTTGTGGTTACTGAAACTCTGGTTGGACCAGCCGTGCCACCTCATATCCTTCTACCCCTTGTCAAACCCTCGGATTGCCCCAACCTTGACCTACCCGATACCTTGGTCGACCCATGTACTAAAGATAATACTAAGGTCGTCAAAATTCCTGTGAGGAAAAAAGGGCAAAGGTGATACTGGTGTCAACAGTAAGGGGAAGAAAAATGCACGATGGATATCCAGATGTGCTAGGAATAAACCCAAGCCAAATGTTGACCAGAAGCCAATAGTTCTGCGTGAAGACTCAGACTCCAAAATTGAATGTTTCTTGACTGAGGAATACACCTATTCTCATGGCCTATGCTCTACGGAACCCTATGACTATGTTTCCAACTTACCTCCATGCCTCAAAAACGATCCAAACTACCCGAGAATTAAGCTTCACAATCAAACCCCTGGTAACTTGAAAGAACCCTCGCCTATGATGCCAAAGCCCGATCAACCATCATGTGCTCAATATAATGCTTGGCTTGAACATTATTACACCGACGTTCCCCTGTTGCAATCTAAGATTAAAACTTTGGAGGAACGAGTCATAGTTCTTTCAAAGGATAACGACAGGCTACAAGCCAATGAGAAGAAACAAAAAACCATCGGTTCAATTGTATTCAGAAATGTCGAAGCCGCAATGGCCTTTGTCAATTCAAAATTATCATGACCAAGTTGTTTTTCTTACAGCCGAGGTACAGTTTTTTTCCACATCGATTTTGTATGATTTGGTTTCGACTAGCATAATCGATTAGTTATGTTTGCTTCAATAGATTAAAAACAATTTTGTTTACTTCCAATTACCTGAAATGATTTCATTTTTCTATTTCAATTAACATGAAAAATTTCTTTTGGAACTGGCATAAACTATTTTTGTTTGCATCGGTTCATTTTCCTAAAATCAAATATAGCTATGATTTGGTTATGCAATTTAATTATTCTCAGATTAGTATAAACGATTGAGTTGTTTTCGATTCTGTTTGGTTTGCATTTGAAACAATTCTGTACGTTTGAATCAAGGGTAGTCAATTGGGTTTTCTTTTATTTGGTTCTATTCAATAGATTCAAAACAATCCTGTTGACTTCAATTTACCAGAAACGATTCTGTTTCGTCTTGAATAAATATTTTCGTTTGGATTATCATTGCAATCGACCTGTACAAAAGATGTGTTTGCTAAAATCGTGTAGCTATGTTTTGTTTGATACGATTTTTCAAATGATTGTGTCGGCCCTAAATTACTTCGATTCATCTCTTTTGGTTCGATCTTGAAATGATTCTGTACGTCTAAATTAGCACAGTCGTTTGTATAATGCGATGGATTCAAAGTTAGATTTGATATGGCTCTGTTAGTTTGTATTTAAACGATCTTGTTAATTTCGTTTTGATTCGACAACAATTTTGTTAAGTGCTGAGTCGACATAAACTATTGCATGAAAAATTTACTTGATCGGTTACAGCCTGTTTTGATTGAAATAGATTCAAACATGATTTCGTTTGCTCTTAATTAGCATAGAAGTTTTGATTTGAATGATTCATTTGGCTTTAAATTAGTAATCAAATATTTGTTTAATAGTTTGAATATAATTATGTTAGTTCTGGATTGATTTAAAACAATTATGTTTTCAAATTAGACTAGCTACAAAATCGTGAAATTCTGTAACTAGTCTTAAAATTTAGATTTTTGTTAGTTTTACAAACAAAATGTCATCTAAACTTGTCTATTCTTGTCCACTTTCAGGTGCATACGAATTTCAATGACAAATTCGGCATGCTGTGGCAGTTTAGGAGATACTTTTGTGATTTAGTTTTGTTATAGGTTGTTAGCTTTAGTCAGGAATAGAGACTTGGGAGATTATTCCTAGATTTTTTGTAAACAGTGGTTGATAATTCCCACAGGGATGTTTTACCCTGTGGTCTTTAAATAGTCATTTATTTTTTGTAAAGGACCCATCATCATCACGGTTGGGAGAACCAGACTATGGATTTATAATGATACAGACTGGGATGAAAGTTGATGTCTTGTAACAGCTTTAGCTTTCAATATATCAAACTTTTATTTCTATTTTTCTTCATATCAGTTTGCAATCAATTATCCACTACTTTAGCTATCATGATTCATTGCATGTTGATTTGATTTGGTTTATGTGTTTTCCATATCTGATGTATCTTATTTCTTTTTAGTACAACAATTACTCTGTTTCAATTTAATGAATAAAGGTTTATCTTCTTCGTTAATTGAACTATCCTGTACAAATTTTGCACAGGGATTTATCTAAATGCGATGATTTTTAAATTATAAGATTGCTGCCATTTTTTATGTCTTGTTTGTCTTGTCATTTATATTTGAAGAGCACTAATTCTTCCTGTTTACGAGAAGCTTGTGGAGAATATGGTGCGGGTTTCCTCCCACCGAACAACTAAATCAACTATTGGATACAGGACAAACCTAAAGCGTTACTTTAGGTCAATTTGCTATTTGTTATTTAATAGTTAATTTATTATTGTTATTTAAGTAGTTTAGATAGGTATATATAGTTCAGATTCATAGTTAGAATTATTATTTTAGTTGCTTAGCTTAGATGGTTTTTCATTTAATTTCTTTCTTATAAAAGATTATAAAAATAAAAAATAGTAGCTTTGTTGTCATAGGACAACCTACAAATGATTTTTTGTAGGTTTTCATTTAAATCTGTAATCTGTAAATATTGCACATTTGTGATTAAGATTTAATTCTTTAATAACTGAACATCTAATTTCATAGAATTATTGGTGTATAGTATAGACAATAAACTGTATATATTTATTTCAGATTTATTTATTAGTTTGTTTTAATTATCATTTTCATTTAGATTAGTTACTTTAGTTAGTTTCTTTCATTTTCCTAGGGCATAGATCAGCCAACGGAGCCGCTAAACCCGTTAGGGTGGATTATCCCAAACGACTTGGGTTATTTAGACAAACCCAGACCGGATCCACTCTTCCAGTTGGCGAGCGTTCATTTTTGCCCGTCAACACTAGACCAACAAGAAAACAAAACATTTGGTTCATTGATTAACGGATCAACCATAAAGCAAATAATAAAGCAAATAACAAGACAATAAAACTAAGCTAAGCATGCATAGAACTCAAATGGAAACATGAAAATAAAACAAGGAATAGCTAGCAATAGCACTCATCTTCAAATTAGTAACACCTAGGAGAAGTATGGGGATTTATGGATCATCTCTTCCTCCTTGGGAGGGCCCCCGAGTCCCTCATAAAAGAGTTCTTATCTCCTAACAATGGAGTAAAATCGGTGAAGATTTTTTTCTTAAAATTTTCAAGAGGTGAGAAGTATAACACTTGCTATGAATACTCAAATAGATCTCAAGAGAATAGATAGGTTCTCCAAAAGAAAATTGAAGAGCATAATAATACCAATGAATTCCTTCCTTGTTTTCATCCCTCAGGCATGTATTAATAAGACCAATACAAGATATTGCATAACTAGTTTCAAATGTGAATAAGGGCCGTTTGAAAGGTACCTCCTATCCTTTAAATAGCCCCAAAGCTAGATTTGAGACCAATTTGGTTGTCTTGTCGTGGTACACCTCCATTTGGAAGTGGTTGAGGTTCGACCAAGTTCATTAACGTGTTGTTTCCGCATTTGCATGGGTCTCTATGAGGATAGTTATGCATACCACAAAATCTACACAATTTCTCCTATGTTAGCTCGTGGAGATCTGTGCAGGTTGGCTTTGAAAGAACTGTGTAAAAATTCATGAAATTTTTTGTATAGATATATGACTGGCTGAGTTGATTCTATAAATGTTGAAGGGATGTTAATTGCTATGTTGTGTTGGTAGTTTCTTCAACCATTGTCACTATTTCTATGAGCAATTTTTCAATGATAATACTAACACATGCACATTTCTAAAGTATCTATGCATTATTTTGAATGCTTATTTGGAAGACATCGTGGACGTAGCCTATGTGGTAGCTCAAAAGGTGTTGAGTCTATTTAAAAGGAATTTTCACATGATTTAAATAACATGTGTGCATTCTCGAATTCCCTGTTGCTTAGTTTTTCCCATTAGCTTTGTGCAAGACCCGTTAATTAAATAGCAAATTTAAAAAATGAA
>ML813952.1:174220-187050 GCA_009831015.1 Picea engelmannii
GTAGGATTGATATTGCGTTCTTCATTTTGTTCTATGGTCAAAACTTTATAAATCTTCAAATAATGGATTTTATCATAGGTAATTATTGTGATTCTATCTTTAATTTGCAGGGATGTGGTATTAAGGGAGGGTTGGGCGTGGTTTTTTTTTTTTGAGCTAGGAGAGATTCAAGCATGATATTGGAGCTACTTTGAAATGGTAGATTAATTCTCATTTTCTATTCACATACTCGCTATTGGTATTAATTCCATCAGCCTCAAAGAAAGAGACAATATTGCTAAGTACGAAACTAGGACTCGGCTACGTGTGGGAGTTCATAGATACTTGTATTTTCTTATTTTCAATATTCTAATTTTATTTGGGTGTTGTTTCACTCAGTGGATTGTAAATAGTTTGTAGTATGAAGTTTGTTTTTAAGGAATGTTGCAAACTCTCTCAGATAGTGGCCTCTATTAAGGTATATTTAGGAAAACCTTTCTGTGCTTTCAATTTTATTGCAACTAGAGTAGATATGAGAAGGAATTTTAACTTTTTATCACTTCTCTTGTTATTTGTTTCATGTAGAACAAATTAGTTCAAATTAGTTAGTGTAATGTATTTCATGTAGAACAACTTAGTTATTGCAGTGGAAACGATTTTTCGTGTAGATTGAAGGATTTTGGGCCTCCACTTATGAAAAGTTTTCATTTCAATTAAAGCAACTTTGTTTAGGGAGAATGACAAAAAAAAATAAGTAGATTGAACGAACTTTTCTTTTCACGAATAAAAAGCAAGTTTTATATCCAATATTTTATCATGATTGCTATTTTTTATCTAATTTGTGTGGAAATTGTAGATGTGGTCATTGAAGAGTTGTATATAATCTTAATCCTTATTTTAATTTATTTCAAAATTCTAGTTCAACTAAGCAACCCCATTTTCATGTTTTCTCTTGGATTCTTAGGATATACTTTAGATTTCAAGTGTTTTGTCAATGTGGCATCACACCAAAATAGTGTTCATGTAGTATTTGAAGGTTTGCAATGTTCATGTAAGTGTGATATTTTTCTACTACTATTACAAGAGATGGAGAGTGGTGCCACAATCCATCCATATATTGTAGTTCTATAATGATGGTTAAAAAATTTGGCACATGTGTCAATGTGGTAGTTTATTGAAGCTTAGTTAAAGTTATGATGTTAAAATAGTTTTTGTTCAAAGGATTGCAATAATCAAGTAAGCTTCTTCAACAAGATAATCCAACGTTCCCTGGAGAGCCACCGATTTACACAAAGAGAAATATGGGTCTCAATTTTATTAAAGAGCCATAATTGGCTCGAGAACCAATATGAATTTGGATTTAAAAAAAAAAAAGATACTTAAAACCAACATCAACAACTTCTCGAGGAAAGGGGAGGGTCAAATCTAAAGCTTCCAAAACTTCAGTATATAGGGTATTATACAATAGGCTTGACTATGAGGGGTTGAATCCTCAAGAACATGAAAGTGAATATGAACAGAAATTTTATTGGAATATTGAGCATAGAATTGACAATATAATAGGTCTTCTTGAATTTTCCAATGTTAATGATTTTGCAAAAGATTGTATTCCACTTATTGAAAAAGGAGGTGCTAATTTAGCTTTTGATCTATCCACTAATGAGCATGGAGCTGATTGTTTCATATATTCCTTTGTAAACTACCAAGAAGATGATTTTGCAAATCAGTCTATTGAAGAGCAGGTTGATGTTCCAAGTTTGTTCTTGTTGGATGGCATTGCATATATCGTTGATTTGATTATATATGAAGAATATGATGATGATTATGAGGCTGACTTCCTAGAACAACCAACTACATGTTCTCTATCAAAAATTGTTCCTCTTTAGTAGGGTAATGAAATAAATCAACCTACATATCACAGTTACCAAGAAAAAAGTATCGAATCCGCTAAAGGAAATTCATTACCTTTATGCTTTTCTTCATTTAAATTTCTGAAAGAAAATTCCAAAATCATCATTGACGCAATGGAATCTGTGATGATGCCAAATTACGTTGAGACACTGGAACAAATTGATAAGAAATTGCAGCCATTGGTTAAAGAGAAACCTGAAAGTAAGTGTGTTCGACAATCTAAAAGAATTGGGGAACATGCATATGACAATAATGAAGAGAATGAAGAGGGATTGGAAACATGTGAAATAACCTTGCCATTGTGTTTTTCTTCTTTCAAATTGTTGAAGAAAAATGTTTATAATGTTTCAAATTAGAAATCCTCCAGACATGATGTAGAATATTCATAAAGAAATGGACTTGCAAATGAACACTATCTTCCTCTATGTTTTTCTTCTTTTGAATTGTTGAAATAAAATCATGAGATAACAGAGGAACAAGGAAAGTATGATTGCATTCACAATGGAATTATTTTACATGAGCAAATTGTTATCAGTGAAGAAGACCAACAACCTTCTCATACAATTAATGATCATGTGGCCAATTACATGGAAGGTTACTTCAATTTAGATTTGTAGCATGTGCTCAGCTATCAGCCTAAAAAGGAAAATGAATTTGATCAATAAATTGTTATTAAAGGTTATTTTCCTCCCTCTGAAACTAATATAAGTATGCAACAAGATTTCTAGCAAGGCAAAACATTTCAAAGTTATCTTTCTTCCCCTGAGAATGATGCGGTGGTCGAGTTTGTAAGTGGCCTAGACATGGATGAGGATTTTGAAATTGGATCTATGGAAACTTCAAGTAGTGAACAAACTAATTACATAGAGTTTCAAGAAAGAAACAAAACAACGTATGCCATTTTTCAATCAGAAATACAGAAAGGTAATGAAGAGGCAATGATTTTATTTGATTCATTTGAAAATCATGGTTGTGAAAATACATCCATGGGAACTGTGGACTATGAAATAATACATGATGTTCTCTTTTCACATTTTCAAGAAGATTATGATAAGAAACTTATTTAAATTCATTCATTTGAAAGTCAAAATGACAATACTCAAGCAAATTTCCAGAAGGTTAATAAAACCAAATCAAAACCATTTGATGTACAAGAGGATAACCCTGATGCACATAGTATGGCTGTCATATTTAAATATGTTCAAGGATGTATGAATGCTTTTGTTGATATTCATGGAATATTAGACAAAATTGTTGCTGGCGTTTCATTTGAATGTGTTCCCATAACTGAAGAAATAGAGCAAGAGAAACAAACACTTATGAAAGAGGCTTGTCTTTCTGTTGATGCTCATCAAGAAGAAATAATTTTTCATGATTTTCAAGATCCCGTGGCCATCCTATTACAGTCTTCAGTGAAGGAGGAGTTTGTCTCATTCATAAGATCAGGTTTTGGATTCAACTTTTTTTTTTCAGTTCCCATCTCTTACATTTGTTTTCCTACTTAATAAAGATGTGAGCGAAGAAAAATCGGGAAGCCAATTGCTTGATTAGTTGCATTGGCACTTCAAAATCACTTGAGTGAGTATTCATTTCATAAGTTTTAGGGTAGGTAGGTGCAAATAATATTTTCAAACAGTCAATTTTTGCATTTCCAGTAGTGTGTACAGTTAGATTTTAGCAGTGTATTCAGTGATCAATATCCAGTTGAGAGTAGTGTGCAGAGTTTGGTTTTCAGCAGACACTGGTGACAGGTTGGAGTAGGATACACACAAGTTTTGAGCAATCCAATGGATCTGACACCTCGTCTACAAGTTCTTTTCTACCTCATAGGGAGGGTAACATCCCCAATTGGAGCCTATGTTATCACTATAATAATTTCTCAGAATCTAAATCTTGAGATTTGGCGGAATGCTAAATCAGTATAGAGTAGTGTTAGATTAGCCGGTGGGGTCCTATCTGATGGATAGGGTTAAATTGGCAGAGACACAAAAGTAATGGGACTCGAAGAACCATAGATCTTGTGTAGCCCAAATCAACGGTTAAGAGACATATCGGGCAAAGAACTAGCGTGAAGGTTAATCACTACAGAGAGGGCCGGGGAAAATACCGCGGTTTCAACCCATGGACACATGTCACCTCCAGAAGCATATTGGGAGGAAAAGATGGTAAGCACGAAACCACTCAACCACACCCCGATGCCACATGTTCTAATGTCATTTGAATATGTCAAATAAAAAAATCATGTGTGGAAAGGGAAAGGTGACGACCGATCAAATCACCTCACGCCACTTGTTCATGTACTTTGCATCTGTGTGATGCTAGGTGAGCACCGCCATATAACTAAATCGAAGGATCATCATTCGAAATATGTTGACCAAACATGATAAACCAATGTACTTGCAAGTAACTTGTTAGTATTTCATGATTGGCACTCAATTACAATTTTCTTTCAAAACATGGGCTACATTATTCTGTTTTGGGCGATTAACGTTCTATTTTAGAACGAGGTAATCACAATTCAAATTATTCAGCTAAGGAAGATAAGTTCATGCTTTTTTCAAAACCAGGGAAGGTGGATACGACAGACCAAGTAACCTTCAATGAACCAGGATTTTCAACTAATACGACAAATTCATCAATGAAGAAGAAAGAGAAACTAGTTGCTTGAATCTTAGCAACACAATTTTATACAAAGCCTTCGGGAGAGCCAAGAGCGGATGAAGAGGTAAAATAAAATCCCATCATGAAGGATTCAATCATCAACAGATACGCGGAATGGTGCTACAAGCGAGCGATAAAGAGGAAGCAAAGTAAGTGACAAAAGACAGGGATCAAAGCTGAGGTGGTTGAAAGCGTTGAGGAAAACCAAACTGCATGGGTTGATACGTTAAAATAAGAAATTGCCAATATGAAATAGATTGTAGGCTAAATTTAGTGTGTGTCAGAGAATTTTTTAATAATATTGACAAATGGCATTCAAGGCAAAAAACCTCAAATATGTTAGTTTTGTTTATAACGTCCCCTAGAAATTGGGAGTTCGGTTGTTGTACGTTACTCTTTTGTAACCAAAAACTATTTTTGGAACTTTGGGGAAGATGATTCATTATGAATCCCATATGTAATCTACCTATATATACTATTACAAAGATAAATAAATGGTTGGACGGACATAAGATGGGCCTGCCCTCGTAGCAGAAAGACTTTGTAAATCCATGGAGCTAAAGTGAATATACAATGCAGAAGCATTTTGAACTATTTATGAAAAGATTCCAATGGTTGTGATATGAGTTATGTTTTCTATCATATTGTGTATTTCTTATGTCTTTGAAATCCCATTTACATTTTCCTCTTTTAAATTGGAGAGTTGAGAGTTTGGAATTCGTCTTATGACGCTCTCGACTTAGCAATTTAAATGATGTAATTCTCTTCATAACTAATTCAGAATTCATTTCAATAATGCTCGGATGCAGTTATTTGTTTTCTCTTTCTTCTTAGACCCCTCTTAAACTCAGTTAATAGCTTAGATTCATTGCCTCATTTAGTCTTTATCCTCTCGAGAGTTCTAGAGGATAGTCAATTTTTTCATTCACTTTCAGAATTTAGACTCCATAGACCTGACTGTCCCTCCCCTTCCTTGCCAACAGCTTTATAAAAAACCCCAAAACAAACTAAATCTAGCCACTAATTTCCAAAGAAATATCAAGTGACACGAGAGATCCCTCTTTGAGTTGAGTAGGCTAGTGCCCAGCTCTAAAGTAGGTTGAAACAGTTACCTCTGTCATTTGTCTATTAGACGGACACAATTTATAGAGTGCTAACACAAAGTCAAAATGATAAGGGTTCCAGTCATGCCTTAGTTGAATTTTGACATTCCTTGGGGTATTTTCGACTGGGCTTGCTAGGCTATTCCTCCAAAATGTGACGTTGGGGCGGTTGTTTTCCTAATCCTATCCCATTATTTGCATGTTATGTTTTCCCCATGGAATGGCTTGAATATAAATGTTGATTTCTCTGCACACTCCTCTATTTTTCATCCAGGCAAAATGTAAGGAAGATGCAAGTTATGGGTTATTCGAAGATATTCATTGATTGAGACATCAAAAGAAACAAGGTTGATGTTGTTCATCTTAGGCACTTACAGTAAGAAATCCATGCCTCTCTTCAGTATTTTGAGTGGACTTCCTTCTCTCATATATATATGGATTTGAACATGTAGGGAGACTCTCTCTCCAAACAATCTCTCCTTCTTGATGAAGGGTCTTTTGCTTCTTATCAATTTTTCAAAGGGGTAGAATGCAAAGGTATGCAGTTTCACCTCTAGCTCTTTTCATTATCAATTTTATTTGAGCTATTTTCTATAGTTTTCTCAACATAGTTTTGCAAAGTATTTTTTATGATCTAGTTCATGACTTGGTACATTTTATAGGAGTTCATTCTCCCGATTGTATGCTTGTCCAAAAGTGGATGCAAGTGGTCAGTTTTGTAGTTTGTATTTTTATTAGTCATTGGGATAGCTCCATGTATATCATGTGTGGTATAAAAGAGGTTGTAAGTGATCAATTATGTTTCAGTCCTTAGGTTAGTTCTATGTATATTCTCTCTATTGAATATAAAGATTTTTTCTATGGAAACAAAGACTTAATATTTTTTTGTGTTACTATAAGATAAGATATGGAAAGTATTTCTTTAATTCCTTTGTATAATGTGGTTTTATAATGTATTTTAATACTACTTTTATTTTCCAATTCTTATCTTTTTTAATAAAGTTTTTCTTAATTCATAATATATGGGTATATAAAACACAATTATGCATGTGATACTATATAAGTTCTAATAAATAATGCTCGCTAAATTTAAAATACATACTTAAATTTAAAACCCAATGGAACATATATCTTATCTTTGTATCTCTTATTAGTCAGTGTCGAAGGCATAGAGGGACTATAATGATCAATAATTCATTGAATTCATATTAGTTTGTTGTTTGACTAAAAATATTTGCATAATATCTATTGTTGGAACTAAGGAACTAAAAACATTGATTTTTATATAATAAAAAATACCATATATGTCATGATCTGATTGGATAGCAGATTGGAGGTCTTATTTCCAGTGTCAATATTCAAAATGTTTGATATGTTAGCATATCCAAAGTTTTTGATCATATACGATATTTCTTACTATTTATTTTTTTCTTGAAAATGTTTGGATATCCAATGTTTTGAAGATAGAGAGTCATTTTTTTATTAGTTGACTTCATATTAGTTTGTCCTTTGAATATGTTTATTTTTTACATAGCCTCTATTGTTCGAACTATTGTTACTAATTTTTTTTTATTATTATAAAATAATATAATTAATGTTTTTTCTTACATAAGAGACCTACCACACTGCCTCGATGAAGACCCTTGGATAGGTGTTGATGTTGGTTTATGGATTTCATATAATCTTATATATGTTCTTGAGGGATAGGGATTTTTTTTCTTATCAATGCAGAGTCCTAAACTCACCATGAGTTTGGAGCGAGACTGTGGAAGTGTTCTTCTGAGTTGCGTTTAGAAGTTTCTTTAGAATTTGAATGGAAAGGGTATGTCAAGAAGCAATTTTCTAGCTTCATTAAGTTCTGTAATGATGATATTGACTCTCTGGCATGGTCAAAAAATCTGTTAACAAGAGTCTATACAACGAATTTGGGATACACTACCCAGGTGGAATCCCATTTTCTTGGTGATAAGTTTTGGTGGTGGGATCAAGTATGGAAGCTTCACGGTCCGTTTAAATATAATAATCTATATGGATTTCTTTAAAGAATAAGCTTCTCACTTTCGAAAATGGCCTCAAGCATGGCTAGATTGGTTCGAGTAGGTGTTTTCTTTGAAAAGTTGATTCATAATTTGTTGATCACATATTTGTGTCATGTGCTTATCTTAAGGAAGTTTGGCATATCATTGCATGTTAGGTTTTCCCTAGGGAATGGTTTGAATATAAATGTTGACTTCTCTTCCTTGTGGACGCTCCTCTATTTTTCCTCCAGGCACAATGTAAGGAACCTGCAAGTTACAGGTGATTCGAAGATATTCATTGATTGGGCCATCAAAAGAAACAAGGTTGATGTTACTCATCTTAAGCACTTACAGTAAGAAATGCATGCCTCTCTTTAGTCTTTTGAGTGGGCTTCCTTCTCTCATATATATAGGGAGTTGAACATGTAGGCAGACTCTCTCTCCAAACAATCTCTCCTTCTTGATGAAGGGTCTTTTGCTTCTTATCAATTTTTCAAAGGGGTAGAATGGGAAGGTATGGAGTTTCACCTCTAGCTCTTATCATTATCAAATTTATTTGAGCTATTTTCCATAGTTCTACCAACACATTCCTGCAAAGGATTGTTTATGATTTAGTTCACGACTTGATACTTTTTGTAGGGGTCCATTGTCCCGATTGTATGCTTGTCCAAATGTGGACGCAAGTAGTGAGTTTTGTAGTTTGTATTTGTATTAGTCATTGGGACAACTACATGTATGTCGTGTGTGGTCTAAAAGAGGTTGTAATTGATCAATTATGTTTTAGTTCTTAAGATAGTTCAGACTAAGTTCTACTTTTTTTAATGGACGCACAGACATTATGATTACTGTTAAGGTGTCTCTTGATAGTGATTGACCTCTCAAACCTTGGTATGATTGATGCGACAATGAATATTCCCATTTCGGGACATATGTCAAATCGATATCTATTATTTAATCTGACACTTTATAATATAGGTAGCACCTATTGGCGTAACAAGCTCCGCTTCTCACAGTGCACAACAGTAAATCATTGAAACAACAAAAATCTCCAGAAAACATAACATAACAGGGTTCTTTCTTATTGAAACTAATATAAAGCCGTAAATCATTACATAGTTATTATGTTCTACTCTTCTTCGATCTTCCATGACCCTTGCTTGATTCCTTTCGGCAATCCCTGCAATATTTCCTGAATGTGCATGAAACTCAAGCACACCGGTCCTTTTAGATTCTCCAACATAGGTCCACAACTCTTTAAATTTCTTTTAACAAATGATTGTGTCAATTGATTTCAACAAATTCTACACTTCTTTACTTCTTTAGGCACCACGACCTTCACTTCCTCCTTGCCATCCTTGGGGATAGCAAGAAAACAGAACATTGGCTTCTTGAATTCTTTGAAGAGTTCTTTCCCTAAACGCATCGTTAACCCACCGTTACATTCTTGAAATGCAAGAGTCTTCTCCTCTAAACTCTCAGAAATTGAGAGTAGTCATGTTACATTCTTGAAATAAAACAGTCTTGTCCTCTAAAGTCTAAGAAATTGAGAGTAGTCATTTTGTATACACAACAAAAATTGTATTGCTTATTTTATTATTCATTTAATATATTTATTAAGTTTAAGATACATATGTTATTTTAACCGTACAATCCATTTAGTTGAAATAATCTATAAACCTTACACATAAATAGGATCTATATATAACAAACTTCTAATCAAACATCTCACTTAGAGAATACAATAATTAATACTTTTTATGATGAGGAATATCAAATATTATGCACAAGACAAGTAGGAATTAATTACTCCAACACCCTCCCTTAGCAGGGATGATTTTAGGGGCTAAATTTAGATCATGGGCTAATTTTCCATGGTTTTTCCAAATGAGTAGCCCAAATTCTATAGGATAAAATTATTTTACCTTAAAAATCGTCAAAAAATTATAAAATTTATAGAAAATCCTTAGAAATTTGAATATTTTTACAAAAATATCTCCAAACATTTATAGTTGACATATGAAGGATTAGTAAGATTCGCCAAGGTTCCTAAATTTTAAAATAAATTTCCATCCTTAAAATCATCCCTATCCCTTAGCTAGTACTTGGATTTGATCTATGATCTTTGTCATCTCTATCTGGTATAGTCTTCATCAACATATCTATTCACTTCTTAAATATCATAGACTATGCTCCTTCACACAACCATTCGTTCGAGCTACCAATTGATTAATTGAAGATACAATTGCTTCTGATAATCAATTTCATATTTGTAATGACTCACAATTCTATATGCTTTGATCTTCCAAAATACATAGCTTTTTGTATTTGTTAGAAAAACAATCTTGATACTAAATCATTCTATTGACATAATTCCACCTCCTAAAATACATAGCTCATTGTATTCTCCAGTTATATAGGAAATGACTCTAGATATTGAATGTATCTAGAATTCAATGTTACCTTTTTCATCTCACAAGTACACACTTTATAGTCACAACCTAATAGCGGTGTTCTTGCCAACATACATAGATCATTGTATTCGTTAAGAAACACAAGTTCTTGGATCATGTTACCCTATTCTAAAAAATATGAGAGGTTATTGTTTGAATTCATCATCATTTTTTTAAACACAAAATATAAATATAATACATTAACAAAATTTCTAAAATATTAATATAATTATGCCAGTAAAAGAGAGCTCCTCAATGGATGTTCGATCAAAACCCCCTCTCTTGTTAGGCAGAGGAAGAATAAACAAATACACAGATTAATGGAAAACCAAGAACAAGCTAGACACAACAATAATCACACAATTAACACTGTGATTTATGTGGAAATCAAATACGAGAAAAAACCATAAAGCAGTAATAATCAATATTCTCATTATTCAAGGGAGAACTATAATAGCCAACACAAGCATACAACCATCCTCTCCTCTCATACACACTACACTCTATAATATTTTGTCTTGCTAACACATTGCACATTCACCTCTATGGGTATGCTCGTAAATATAACATCTATCACAAAGTTACATGAACTTATCATAAATAGATCATATGGTTACACAACAAGTTCATTGTAGTGTGCATGCATGCACAATCTAAATTTAGTGCAGGCAACTCCATGGGAAATTGGTTGGCACATTTTCAACAATCTCCACCTTGACAACAATTTACCTGATATATCATACCCGAATTAATTCATCACCTTTCCTGCAAGCCAAGAGAAGCCAAACACCATGAGAACTCTGCAACTTTTCTAACATTACTATTACGTGAACATGTCTACACAATTCACTCCAGTATGGACCATTCTACCTCTATCAGTAACCTATGTAATAAATCGATGCACTTGTCCCATTTTGATACGCTAGACTTTTAGTCAAATGCACAACGCTTTGACCATGACAGAACACCTCATCCTATACTTGTCCAAACTTACCCAATATATCCTTTCATTCTTGCACGATGTAGCCTGAGGTAGGTCTCCTCTTGTCCAAATCTCATGAATCATAACCACTGACTAAATCACTGCAACCATTGTAGGATATACTCGTGCTTCTGTGTTTGAAACACCCATTTCCATGCTCTTCACTTGGTTTTTCCATGTTTCTACTCACAAAACCAACTGAATGTGAAATGATGACCATTTCCCAAATCAATCATCAAACTTCCTACTAGCATATAATACTCGAGACATATAACCTTTTTCTTCTTCACTAGTTAGGACATAAACCTAAAGAAAAATTAGAATGGAAAGCCAAAGGGATTTGACAGGTTTCACATTATTCATACCAAATTTCCTAAGTATCTTCACCAAATACTTTTTTGTGATAACCAAGCTTACCATATTTCTTGTCTCTGCATATTTCCATGCCCAAGATTTATTTTGCTGCTCCCATATCCTTCATAACAAACTTCATAACCAACTGTACCAACCTATTGATCTCAAACATGCTTGGGATTGCTACAAGCATAACATTTAACTCCAAGATAATAAATATACCACAAACACAATGGTTATACTCACTTCTTGTAAAATTTGGCTCACCATGAAGAAATCAAACATCTTGTACTATTTTCCTAGCATGCTTCAGGCGATACAATGATTCCTAAGTTTGCAAACAAATCTTCTGTTGTGATTATGAACTAACCGTTCTAGTTGTTCCATATACATCCCCTTATCGAAAAAACTCCATATGATTTTTTTTTAACATCTAGTTGTACTAACACAACTAGTGCTAACACAACATGAATATAAAGAATCTTTTAACAATTAGTGAGAAAATTTCATGGAAAGCAATACCTTCCACATACCCTTCTACTACCAGTCATGCTTTCAACCTTTCATCTTTTACTATGTTTTATTTTATAAAAGGAGATTCATCAAACACTGCATCTCTGACCATGATGATTCTATGGGTAGTAGGATATCACAGTCTGCATCTCTTAACATGATTACCATATCAAACATCTACCTGTGTGATATGGGGCCTACTTAGAATTTTGATAAAAAAACATAAGCATCACAACCGAATAAGTTCACATTTGAGTAATTAAAAGATGACCTATTCATACCTTTTCTAGAATCTTCTAGTCTTTTGCAATTGATGGTGACCGAGTTATCAGTTAGCACAACCGATTCTATCCACACATATTGTTGCAACTTGGAATTATTGAACATACCTATTCGATCCCATCTTACATGCCATACTTTACAAGTTCCATGGATATGATCCTACCTTCATCATATATTCTCAAACACTTGATTGACTTGACAACAAATTAACCTTTCTACATACCCATCTTTCTAACTTGGACACACTGCTCCACCTCGAACTTTGCATTCGAACAATTTTAACCAAATCCGGCCAAACCAACCCATGTGAACGTTTTTTCGCTCACCTCCAGGGACTTTCTCAATTCTCCACATTAACACGAACATTCCCTTGATCAAATCTGACCAAGCCGACCAAGTGGGCCTTAACCGCTTACCTTGAGGCCCATTTACAATGGAGTTCACCAAGTCTTTTATAGGATTCATTCCATGCAATCCATGGACACAATAGCACGGGATACCCAAAAACATAGACCCGAAAAACCACGTGCTTTGACCTAAAAACCAGACATACATGCACATCCCCCCCCCCCCAACA
>ML813952.1:187094-206371 GCA_009831015.1 Picea engelmannii
TTTTGTAGGTGGCTTGATAAACCAGAGGTACATATTCCTATTCGGGTCTTATAGACGTATTCCCATTTACATGCAATCAATAATTTTTACAACTCCAAAGTAAATACATTTTTTTTTAATTTCACAGTGACTCGACCATCACCGCCTTGTAACTTCTATGTGAATATTGTTGGATCATATTGTCATTGATACCAATGGTTTGATTGATTGATGTCAAAACATTGATTGATTGATGATTGATTTAATGTAATATATATTGTCCTTGATGAGAATGCATAGATGAAGATGGATCAATGAGTTTTCATTGATACATGATGAAGATGGATCGATGTGGTTTCATTGGTATCTGGTGCATTGTTGGAAAAATGTATAGATGACTCATTATTGTCTTATCATGATTGATAAGGTGCACAAATGGATGAACTCCAAAGTGGTCCCCTTATGGTGAAATCCCTCACGGGAAGACGCTTAGGAGATTGAGTTATCCTAGAAGAATGGTTGGAGGACCCATGCTTGTATGTGGAATAATGAGATAAAGATCAAGAAAATTGTTGGTGAAAGTATCCTAGATGGATAGTTCTTGTCATGCCATTTATGTTGGTATGTGGAACGTCACATAAATGCTCATGGTTTGAGAGTTATGGCCCTACGAAGATGAATGACCCCCATATGAAGGCTTGAAGCCCCCAAGGTCAAAGAAGTCAAAGTGACCTAAAAGAAGAAATCATTATTTAAATGATAAAGTAAAGTGACAAAGTCAAGGTGGATTATTTACATAATAAATATAAGTGACAAAATCTAGAAATATTATTTAAATGATAAAGTGAGATGACAAAATCAAGAAGGAATATTTAAATGATAAAGTATTGGAGAACTTTCTATTTATGGAAAGTGGTTAACCCTAAAATAAGAAAAATAGGTTAAGTAACCTAGAAATGGGTTAAGTGACCTAGAAATGGGTTAATTGACCTAAAGGATGAAATTATAAATAAGATAGAAATGGTCTCTTGCAATACATATTTTTTGTGGATCAACAGAGAGCTTCTTGTGAGAACATCGTTTGGAGTATTGATGGAGAGCTTCTTGCAAGAGATTCTTGTGAGAGCAAATTTAGTGTGGATATATTGAGCATGATTGAAGATCTATTATGAGAAAGAGAGTGTGAGGAAGATCTCATGGACTCATCAAAGTTTCGCAAATATCAGAGATCTTGATGGCATAAGTCTCGGAGCTTCAGAAACCCTAGTTTTTGAGGTATATGTGGGATGTAATGGGACAGGGCACGTACATACGCGGGTTGTATGAGGATAGGGAATGTACAATGGACATAATCATGGATCTTTGTGTTTGAGCTGATGATAAGATGTTGAAGACAAAAGCAGATTCCAGATCTGCATTCTATGGACTCATATCTGTCACTAAGACACTGGTATGGTTTCATTATTATCTCGATGGATACTATTGCTTGTTGTGTTGTGAATTCTTAGGGAATTGTTGGTATGGTTTCTTGAATGTGGTTTATGTTGGTTGATGAAGTGAGAAACACTCTTATGATTCAGTACTGATATGATGGCCATAGTATGTTGATTTCTTATGCATGATTGAGTAGCATTCATATTGATTAGTTGTTGAGCATGAGTAAGCTATTTGAGAGCTCGGATGTGTTGTGATTGACTGGTGGTCAGTTTGGACAGTGAGAAATATAAGAGAATGATAAATTGGTTGCAGAGGATCTCATTTGATCTTGAAGGATAAACCCTAAAAGCTCATAAGGTATATGCAGGTTGTAGTACTGTTTGGGAGCATATACGCATGTTGTAGTATTGATTGGGCGCATATACACGTGTGTTGTATTACTAGTAGGACGCGTACATACGCATGCTGCACTACCGATAGGTCGCATACCTGTTGCAGATTGATATCTGTTTAGGATTGTTTCCTCATCTCAGTTGGTGCTGAGTGCGTAAGCCGAGTCTTGCATGGTAGAGCTGGTGCTCTTGTAGATTTGTACTTTATTCAGTTGTTGTTGAAAAACCCCAAGGATTGTAGTCCGTAATAAAAAGAAAATTGTACATACATCTTGTGTTCTTTATGTTCTTTGTGGTGATGACTTGTTGATGATATATTGTTGATATATGTTGTTGATATGTGTTCACATATAACTGGTTATAAATGATAGAAAATGAGTAATGAGTAAAATGTTGAATGCTAACTAATGTGTTTTGTGTAAGAGGGAAGTTTTGGGAAAAACATCCCCACACTCATTCATCCCCCCTCTAAGTGTGGTAGGTGTCTCCAACAAAGATAGATGGTGAGACACAACGAATAGATAAAACTTCATTAACCATACCTAAACCTAAAGTTGTTGCAGCTGAATTTTCTTCTATTTTGGAGTCCTCTTTGGATTCTTGTTGTCTTTTCCAACAATCCTTCTTGAGATGCCCAAAGTTTCCACCAAACCAACATTTTCCCTTACACTTACTATCTTTTGACTTAGACCTCGCTGTACCTTTCCGATCTTTCCTCCTTCTGTAGATGGACCTCTGACCACCATTGCTTTTGTTGTTGAAGTTTCTTTATTGGATCTTCTCCTCATTTCCTCAAACAAAAGAGCTCCCACAATAGTGTCATGATCAATGGCATCAGTTGAGATGAACCACATAGATGTGACGAGATGATCCTAGGAATCAGGCAATGAACACGACAATGTAAATGCCTTGTCCGCATCTTGGTACTTTACTTCCATACTAGATAATTGACAAATCACATTATTGAAAACATTTAAGTGATAAAAATTTTGTGTACCTTCTTTCATCCGTAAGTTATAAAATTGTCTCTACAAGAAGATTTTCTTTATCAAGGACTTTGTCATATACATGCTTTCCATCTTGCTCCATAAGCCTATTGTTTTTTCCTCTCCAACAATGTTAAATAAAAAATCATCTGCCACGAATGGTATTAAGAGCTCTTAAATCTAGATCATCCCAGTCCTTGTCTCACATACCCACTGGTCTTTTTGACTTGCGTGCCAATGCCTTCTACAACCCTTGTTGCACAAGAAGGTCCCACATCTTGAAATTCTGTAACTGAAAATTATTCTGTTCTCCACTTCAAACTCAACTCTACATTTTCTCCATTAGCAAAACCTCCCAAACCAGTGCTTATAAAAAATACTCACCTTTTTAAATATGAAAAAATAATCTTATGTTTCAAGATTGAACCATAAAAATTTTGAGCCAAAAAATTTTTATATATATTTCAAAACCTTTTACTAAAAAAAAATTGAAAAATAATTTCCACCTCTAAAACTTTCTCCACCCATTAACTTTATGGGACAACCTCCATTCATAAATTCGAACCCTCCATATAATTTGTCTTATGTGTATAATAAGACAAAAGTAAACAAATCCTTTATAAATTTATCCACGTTATCACAGCCACCTTGTGTGCATAAAATATTCACCTTATGAAAGCGATTATATCCTATGCTTATGGAAACAAAGGACTGTATTCACTTCATACCTCGACTTTCCAAGAACAACGGGTGTCGCACCTTTTAAAAGGATAGCCTCCGACAATTTCCAAAAGTGTTGCAGTGTGTAATATGTATCACCTGAAACACTTTCTTCAAATTGTCGCACTTTGTAATATGTATCACCAGCGAGACTTTGTAGAAATATAAAATTCGTAAGTGTGTCTGTGACTGTCGCACTGTGTAAGAAGGACAGTTTGCAACAGTGTACAATAAAACTCATTCTAGGTTGATCCACTTCATTCGTCTCGACTTGGTTTGGTTAATCTACTCTGCTATTTAACGATTCGATTCTCTTTTTTTTCATTCTTGGATCCTTCAAATCTGCGCTTTCATATCACTTGTAGGAAACAAAAGCATAAACCCAGATATAGATTAATGACAAATAAAGAATAAACAATCACACAATTGACATAGTGATTTATGTGGAAACTCAAGACATACAGCCATCTTCTCCTCTAATACACAATGCATTCCATAGTATTGTGTCTTACTCACACATTTCCCACTCACTTTTATGGGTATACTCATTAGGCCGAAAGGCGTATACCTATTGGAGATGGGCACAATTAATGATCTTTTAATCTTAAATTTTAATCTGATGGTTATGCTTTGAAGATGCTGGCATATTCTTAGTTGTCCTCCAAAATCAATGGATCAGATTTATTGTTGATAACTTCTTTGCATTTATAAATGCATCCGTTAACTTGTTTACTTTTTAACATTTACCTAATCATATTAAGAAATTAATATGTAACATCATATGATTGTCACGTTTAAATGATTAACTTTCGGAATTCTTCAGAATTTCATTAGCTCGCTCAGTTAAAGTTTCATTATCTGGCTGGGTTTTTTATTGGCCGTAACTCTTTTATTATCTGGCTGGGTTTTTTAAAACGAGAGTTTTTTTTATCGACCATAACTCTTTCGACGTTCACCAGCCGCGAGTTAACGGCTATGCTAGTATATATAACATCTATCACATAGTTACACGAACTGATCATAAACAAATCACACGATTACACAACCTATTCACTATAATGTGCATACATGCACAATATAAATTTAGTACATGCAACTACATGGAAAATTGGTTAACACATTTTCAACCTCTCTCACATGCAACCATTATTTTGTTCAATGGGGTGCCAAGAGTGAACTCGCAGGGCACTCTTCCTAGGCAGATCAATTGGTTCTGTAATCTTCGAAAAACACATATCTACATCCTTTATGGTTGTTTGCAAATCTATGATGTCACTGCATATGACGTCTTCTCTAGTCAACATTTCTCTTAGTTGTAGCATGGGTCAAAGGCTCGAGGAGAAATGCTCTCTCAAAACACACAAAAAGAAACACACTCTACTCTCAGCACATTAACAATCACATCTTTCTAATTGTCTAGCAACACACTCTACTCTCAGCGCATTAACAATCACATCTTTGTAATTGTCCTGGACCCTCCCGCAAGAGAGACCCTCCCTATATGGAAGGCCGTTGCACAAAAGCTAGTCGAGTCTATTATGGAAATATACTCTCAATATATGAACTCTGATTTAGATTCCGAAGGTGGTTGGCAAAAGTAGAAAGACTAACACGCATATTACAGTATAAAGCATATTAAATGAATATTATACTGACAGGCATATTACAGTATAAAGGATATTAAATGAATATTATAGTATAAAGGATATTAAAATGAGAAAGATATAAACATCCTTGGCACTGAAAAAGTTATTTCTCCATGTCTAAATCTCCACACACACATTTCATTCTTTGATGGCAATCTGTATTTGCATTTAGGTAAGTGAATCCTTGACGAAATTCCAAGACATGTTCACAAATACGAAATCCGGGGAGATCTCGTAAATCCAGCAATGGAAAATTGTAAAGAGTAGTAACATCGCTTCACTAATAAAAAAAATTATTGTGTTATTAATGCTTTTACTAGACAGATGGAATGAAATCTTCTCTGATTTCTTAGTGAATTCTGTGTTTTCCATAATGTTTATGTGCACTGAAATCATTCGAAGTGGATTCATTTTTCCTTGATTCAACACAGATTGCATTATTTGAAAATAGAAGGAGAGAAAGAAACGGGCTGCTCCGAGGAGTGCCATCAAAATAAAGCAATTAAATGAATGAGGATTACAATATATATGATGATACTCGGTTTAAATGGTTGAAACAATTATTTAGCTATTGAAACCATTATTCAGTTTAAAAGAGTACCCAACTAATCTTCATTATTTCTAAGTGCATTATATGCTAAGGAAACTATTTGTTTGAGGTATGGGCGAGACCTTGGAGGCGCCGAGAGACGGATAGAGTAACCTAAATATACCGTTTTCGAACCGTTGTAGATGGACCAAAAAACCTTCCAACGAAGGAAACTTTATGTCATTTTGAAGTGAATTTAAGCCATTTGTAGTTTAACCGACATGAATTTGATTCTCAAAACCTAAATTTTCATAATGGTTTCTAAAACGATTCCAAAATGCGAAGGTCCTATCACCCCAGCACGCAACACAGATTCTTCTGCATCCACCGCAAAAGTATTTCAAACTGGGCTTTGGAAATGTTTCCGTTCAAAAGACATGTGCAACTCAACAACATATTCCACAATATTTTATAATATCTACCCTAGTCCTAACTAGTCAGTCAAAGCATAGAGAATAGAATATTGATAGCTTCTAAGTTCTTACCAATATCATACATGTTTAGAAGCAAGTAGCATGTACGGTTTTGTATAACATGTTCATGTGCGGTCTCTTTCAATATAGCATGAAACTTCATTAAATATTTGTTTGGGCTCAGTGATCATTTGAAAACCTTAAAGTTAGAAGCTTTTGATTGTAAATCTAAACCGGAGTAGATTCAGCCCTTGTCTTGCACAGTTGAAGTTGATAGCAGCAGATAATGTCGAACCATGAAAAAAAAATTGGGAAGCAGAATACTGGAAACACATCATTCAGATTCACTCTGTCGATTAAAGTCTTTCAGATTCGCAATTCGTGGATTAAACTATTATTAGAGAGATTAGGATTATGCGGTGAAAATTGTATCCAACACATTTTACATTGTAGGCCAAATGATTACATTCTAGAACGCATAATATTATTACGTGGCCAGATGATTTTACAGTTTAATATGAAATAGATGATGGAAACATATAATTAATTCAAAAATACAGAATATTTATATAATTAATTTGAAAACATATAATATTTATTATAAGTAATATCAATAATATTTATAATTCGGTTATATATATATTTTTATATACAATATTATGTAGTATATAGTATTTTTTTATTAGCAACAATCATAAAAAGTGCTTGATATGTCATTAATTTTTAAGGGTGGAAAATAACTCAATCTATATCAATTATTTTTAAATATTACTTATTACTATTATTTCAGAAAAAATATAAAAAGCTAAAAGTATGGTTTATTATTATTATTTCATTAACAAATATTTATATATAATCTAAAAAACTAAAAATAAGATTTATTCTTATTATTTTACTAATACATATTTTAAAAATCTTAAATATAAAAAAGTTGCAATGTTTGATTAAATATATTTACAAATTTGAAATATTTGTGAAGATTAAATATATTTAGATTAAAATTAAATTATTATTATTTAAATTAAATTTAAATTAAATTTAAATTATTTTTTTATATTTTTTTATTATTATTTTAGAATAAACCCTATTGCACTTGAAAAAGTCACTGTAGATTGAAATAAGAAACAATACTTCATCAACTTGAATAAAAATCATAAATAAAGAGATCCTTTCATTACAACATTTAATCATTATAGTTTCCAAGGGTTGGTTATCAATTTCAATGATTAACAAGGGGAGCTACTAGGTAGCAAGTCCCTTCTTTAAGTTGCATAGAAAATTAAAAAGTGTGGAAGAAAACAGATTAATGGTGTTGACTTGAGGTTTGACGTATGAATTAGAAAGTGCAAGATACAATGAGCAAAGGATGGAGTTGTGAAGGAGACTTGAGGCTTGACATACCAATTGGATAGTGCAAAGAGAATAAGGAGACATTAGGCTTGACATAAGATGTAGAGAAATAATGTATCTTTTTAATCTTTTGGGTTTTGTTTTTTCAAAAATGTTAGGAAGGTTGACCCAAACCTAAGGATGGGAATGGGAACGAGACCAGTCTTTACCATAGATCGTCGCTTCACAGATCAGTCTTGGACCATTCTACCATTGCAACCAAAGAGAAGAGACCAAATGAGAGTGGTTTATTGATATTATATTTCAATATAACCTTTTTTTTTTTTTTTATGTGGGGACTATTGGGTTCATTTGAAATGCTTTCCTCGATCTAGGTGAAGATTGGGATTGATATTCTTCAAATTTATGAGAGCTTAGAGATGACCTAATTCTGCATTATTACTTGTATAGTTGGTTCAGAGACATGTTTGAATTAAAATGAAAGAAAACTTGGAAGAAACTTAGGCTGAGTTCCCAAACCACAAAAAAAAGGTGTAAGCATTCGAGCTCATAGAACTGAATATTAGAAAAGAAATATTTCAGGTATGAATCTCGAAGTGTTCTTTTACTTACATAATGTCATTTTCATTTTAGCACTATTATTACTGGATCTTCATATATGATAACTCCTCAATCCAATACCGGTAAAAGAACTCCCTATTCTAGTTCTTCCTGCAGATTTGTTAATCATGCACTTCTGATGAAGAATCTGTCAAAAAAAAATTAGTTGTAATACTTGTATGGAAATACAAATTTGTCTCATGCATTGGTTTACATGGTAACGATGTATGAACTCTCATCGACTGAGGCATATGGTAGTGGTACTAATATGTGCTTATTATGTCTGATGATTAGATGCATGTTAATGCAATGACTTCATTAATCCTTTCACAATCTAGAAAAAATGAAAATGTTTTGATCCTTTGTTTATTCAAATATCACGGCAATCTAGAAAAAAATGAAAATGTTTTGATCCATTGTTTATTCAAATATCATGACAATCTAGAAAAAATGAAAATGTTTTGATCCATTGTTTATTTAAATATCAGGACTTCCTCTAAACAATACTTTTTTTAATCGATGTTTCATGGACTCTTTGAAATACTCTATTTTGTATTTATTTGCTGGTAATTAAATTCATGTTTATTTTGTATTTATTTGCTAGTAATTAAATTCATGTATTTTTCAACAATTCGTGGAAAGAACGAAAACTGAAAGATTGCATGTTGTGTGCATATTGTATCTCATAAATAGATTCATAATGCATTGACTCCATTAGAAAGAGTGGATGCGGAGCACAGGACAATCTTAAAATACTGAGCAATTGATCTTAAAGAGCGGGAGCAACAAATCGAAAACAACTACGTGGAAAATACTGGGAAAGAAAACCTAGAATGTTAGGCTTATAAGTGGCCAACTGGGCTCCACTCTATGCATGGCAACTACCTTGCACCAAGAGGCATTGCTTGGAGCAACAAACTGCCAAATGCACACCTTGCAGCAACAACCTGTCGGGTATATTTTATTATATATATAAATAGGATCGTTTGTTCCTTTTCATATCTGTGTAAATGGGATTGTTTGTTCCTTGTTMTTTGTTTTTTAAKTCATAACCAGAAAACAACTGTGCCCTTGATCGATATGAGAGGGMGAGATTGTCGTTTGGCGAAGCAAGTTTCCCTCCCCTGGTTGTTATATTTCCTMAACTACCCGTTACTACTAGTCATGGTTTCTGAAGGCCAATGTCTTTCCAATTCTTTAAGTAAATACTAGGTAAGAAAGACMAGSAATTCAAGGCCAATGTCTTTCCAATCCTTTAAGTAAATACCAGGTAAGAAAGACCAGGAATTCAATACCAGTAAGGTACCCATTATGGCGGTGCCAATAAAGAGAAGGAAATTCTACAACATGCCGAAGTCAACTCTTTTGCCTGTGATCAACTGAGAATTCAGGTTCAGATGATGGATGTGATGCTTCACAAAGTCCGGTGCAAACACATGACTAAAAATTTGGTGCAAGCACAAACATGGGTAAAATGTTGGCTTTGGTGTTAATACTAGTGTTGGTGGTGCTTCAATTGGCCCAACAAAATCAAATAGATGTTTTTGGGGAAATTTATGCTACTGCCTTTCAACAAAGAGGATCTAAAGATGGGTATCGATCTCTTKCTTCTCGCTCAACTGAATATATTMAAACTAACTCACTATATCCGGTAGGGCATTCTCTAATCGGTTAAGTTAGCCCTAAGGAGTTTTTCCTTATATAATAAATGTATTATGTGATCAATCGACCAAGCTATTTCCTTCAATCATATTTGAGCATGCTATAATGAAAATGGTTTTCCTTAGTGTTGGGAATGACTGGGGATAATTGTATTTATGCCTCCACTGGAAACATAGACTTAACATTTCCTAGGGTTTAACATTTTGTTACTAAGTACTGTATAATACACAACTTTATTAGTTGCAGAGGAGATGTGGCAGAACCCTCGTCATGGYGGCCASACACACSACAAGTATTGGGCATGCGAGAGAAGGGCTTGTTGAGGCAAACGAATAGTACACAACATCAATTTTCTTGCATTGGATGACATCAGTTTGCTTGGGTTAATGTTTTCAATGCTTAAGAAGACCAACCTCTTGGAAGAAATGGAACGTAAGAAGGACCACCCTACTCAAAGGACTCTCTTTTATGTTGATGAACTATCTCAACTCTTGGAGATCGATTTGGAAATTTGATACCTTTTTCCTACAAGAAGGGAAGAAGCTAAAAAATAGGCAAGTAGGGTGTAAATATTTTTTGTCATAGGAAATAAATTTACAGTTACTGATAATTGCAAGAAATTTACAGCCAGTGATAATTACATATAGATAAATATAATATATATATATCTTTATTTCTTTATATGCCTTATAGTTGGTATCATTGATTACCTATCTTGCTGGCTCACAATGTGATAAATATAATATATATATCTTTATTTACTTATATACCTTATAGTTTGTATCATTGATTACCTATCTTGCTGGCTCACAATGTGTTTGAAGCAAAGTTCTTCCATCTCCCCATTCTTTCTTTGGTAAAACAAAGTTCTTCATGCTCCTTATTCTTTCTTTGGGTTTGGGACTGTAGCGATGCGAGTAGATGCATCCAACCTTCTTCTTTCTCCGGGTATGAGAGTGTGGTGATGCGAGTAGACTCATCCAACCTTCTGCTTGTGAGAAGACACCTCCAACTTTTAGTTTTTGGCGTGTGACAGTTATGTGAATCTTGTCAGGATGTAATCATTTCACCGCTTGTAGGAACGGTGCATCGGCGACCATCTTGACCCTTCAAGACTCGAGGTTTAAGGACCGATCACTAATTTTGTCTTACATTGTTTAAACAGTGGCCTCCTTAACCTTTGCAGGCTACAAGACACCTTAGCAACCTTAATCAAATTCTTTCAGTGATCGAAGGGGCAATTTCTGTTTTGTATAAGTACCTGAAACGGATTGCAATCTATAAGTTTTTGGAAACATTTTTTTTTTAATCGAATTGGTTATTATGCATTCAAATATATTTTCTCCATATATATTTTATTGAGTTTGTAAACTCTATTCGTGTTTTTCATTTTCGGCATTCAGAGTTTACTTATTAAAAGTGTGTGGATTTCTTTTGTTTTTCCAAACGCAGAAACACGAAATTGCTGGCCCACAGCCTATTCACATTTCGCGAATCAGCAATTGATGTTTTGTTTTGTTTTTGCATCGGGTGTTACCCCGAACCCCAAAAGTACTGGGCCCCACAGGCTTCTCATGATTTCACGATTTGACAATTCTGGGTGTGTTTTGTTTTTGCATCAAGCATTTGTAAACGCAGAATCCCAAACCGCGATTGACATCTGTTGTATAAATTTGGAATTAGAGCCTGTAGTCTATTCTGCTATTGCTCAGTTCATTGCAAATTATTCGTGTTGGTGCCAATTTTTATTCTCTTATTTTCCTGCGTGAAGGTTTATTTGATTTCTTTCAAAATTTTATATAAATGGCTGCATCTGGTAGCAGTTCTTTTCAGATTCAGGGTGTTGTCCTGAGCGAGAAGTCATATAATTCCTGGTATATTCGAATGAGGACAATTTTACGTTCTTAAGATTTATGGACCTATGTTATTGATGGTTATGCCGAGCCAGCTAATGCTGTAGAAGAATTGGCTCTGTTTAATATTGATCGTGTTTTGCTGAAGGAAAACAAGAAGAATAATAATAAAGCTCTTAGATTAATCCAACAAAGATTAAATGAATCCATTTTTATGAAGATTGCTAGTGCTCCATATTTGAAGATGGCTTGGGACATTCTTGAAACCTGTTATCAAGGTGTGTCCAAGGTGAAGACAGTCAATTTGCAAAACTTGAGAAGGGACTTTGAAAATCTGAAGATGAAGGATAATAAAAGTGTTGATACTTTCATGACTCAAGTGATGAGTGTTGTGAACCAGCTCAGGCAGTATGGAGATGATGTTGAGAATAAAAGATTTATTGAAAAAGTGTTGAGAAGTTTACCCAATAAGTTTGAACCTGTTGTTGTACCCATAGAGGAATTTAAAGATTTAAGTCAAATTCAAATTGATGAATTAACTGGTTCTCTTGTTACTCATGAATCTAGGATATCTAGATATTAAGAAGGATCATTGGAGCATGCTTTCAAATATAAACTACATGTTACCAAAGGCAGAGGCAGAGGCAGAGGAAGGTTTTATAATTGTGGAAGAGGAGGTCGATTTTTTGGTCGAACGGACAACAAAACTGATTCAAAGTCTGAGGAGAAGTCCCAGCAGAATCCTCCTAATTTAAGAGGGAGCAACAACAAACCCTGGCAACAAGAAAATTAGAGTTATGATAAAACTAAAGTACAATGTTATTATTGTAAGAAGTTTGGGCATTTTAATAACAAATGTTGGAAGAAATAGGAAGATGCTAGAAAGCAATCTGCAAATATCACAAATGAGTCTGAGGATCATCAAAATCCTGTGTTCTTGACTTCTAATGTCACTCAGGAAAGTGCTAATGATATTTGGTTTTTGGATAGTGGTTGCAGTAACCATATCACTGATAATATGGACTTATTTTCTTCTATTGATAATAGTATTCAGTCTGAAGTAAAACTGAGAAATAACGGTAAGGTTATAGTTAATGGTAAAGGTGTAGTTCCAGTTTACACTAAGGATAATCAGGAAAAAAATATTGATGATGTTTATTTTGTGCCTGGTCTAAAATGCAATCTTATTAGTGTTGGACACTCATGGAGAAAAGGTACAGAGTGTTCTTCAAGAACAAGGTTTGTACAATCTATGATAAATTTCCTAGCAAAAAGTTGATTGCAAGAGTAGAGATGATCAAGAATAGGATGTTTCCACTTGTTATGAAAAATAATTTGAGTGGTTCTTTGAATGCTTATAAAGATGGAAGTCTAGATGAATCTTGGTTATGGCATTTGATATATGGTCATTTACATTTTGGTGGCTTAGATCTATTACAAAAGAAGCATATGGTAAAGGGGTTTCCATATATTCAACAACCTGCAAGCTCTTGTGAGAGTTGTATACTTGGAAAACATCACAGAGAGAAATTTGTAAAACATCCATTGGAAATTGTCCACATAGATTTATGTGGACCTATGCAGACACCTTCTTTAACTGGTTGTGTTTATTTATGACTTTCATTGATGATTTCAGTAGGAAGACTTGGTTGTATTTGTTGAAGAAGAAATCTAAAGCCTTTGATTTTTTTAAGAAGTTTAAGTCTATGGTTGAGAATGAGAGTGGTCAAACCATTAAAATCTTAAGGTATGACAAAGGAGGTGAATATAAACTGAATGAATTCATTGAATTTTGTGATCTTCATGGACTTAAAAGGTAGTTTATTGCTCAATATACTCCACAATAGAATGGAGTGGCTGAAAGGAAGAATCAGACCATCGTGGATATGGCTCAAAGCATGTTGAAAGAGAAGCATCTTTCAAATGATTATTGGGGATATTTGGTTATTTTCTTTGTTTTTATCTTGAATAGAAGTCCGACCAAGACCGTGCGCGATTGTGTACATTAAGAAGCATGGGATGGTAAGCATTGAAATGTTTCTCATTTCATAATTTTTGGATGTATTTCATTTGCGCATGTACCTACAGAAATGAGGAGGAAGTTGGATGACAAAAGTGAGATGTATCTTTATTGGATATAGTGAAGAGTCTAGGGAATATAAACTCTACAATCCCATCAACTAGAAATATGTAATCAACAGAGATGTTCAATTTAAAGAAGATGAAGCCTCGGATGGAAGTATTGACAAATCAATTTTAGAGGGAACTGTGTTACCCCGTGAAGATGATGATGGAGCTCAGCAGGCTGAAGGAGATGGACAGTTGGTTCCACATGCACATATGCCTGCAGCAAGAAGTCCTACAAGGAAAGCACAAGATTTTAGCCCATCTCAATTTAGAATTCCCAGGACTCATGAGCGTGGTGAGCCATCTAGACATGGTGGACATCAATCAGATTCACACGTAAGTACTGAATCAAATCCCACTTTAGCTTCATTAAGAAATAGATTTAAAGGATAGAAGACTAGAAGCTTAAGAGAATTGTATGATCAGAATGAAGAAATAGATCAGATTTCAAATTTTTCATTACTGGCATGTGATCCTGTAAGTTTTGATGAAGCTTCTAAAGAGGATGTCTGGATAAAATCAATGGACAAGGATATTGATTCCATTTAAAGAAATAACACTTGGGATCTTGTATATTTACCTGAAGGTAAGAACAATATTATTGTTAAGTGGGTTTATAAGACTAAGTTGAATACAGATGGTGAAGTTGAAAAATACAAGGTAAGACTTGTAGCTAGGGGGTTTAGTCAGAAACCCAGTATTGATTACAATGAAACATTTTCTCCTATAGCAAGAATTGACACTGTGAGGATGGTCTTAGATATTGCAGCTCAGAATAAATGGATCATGCATTAGATGGATGTTAATTCTGCAATCTTAAATGGATATTTGGAAGAAGAGGTTTATGTTAGACAACCTCTCGGTTATGAGATTGATAAGCATAGAGATACAATTTACAAGTTAAGGAAGGCTTTATATGGATTGAAGTAGGCATACAGAGTTTGGTATAGCGGGATTGATGAATACCTGATTAGTTTTGGATTCAATAGAAGTCCAAGTGAACCAACCCTGTATACAAAAATAAACCAGGAAGGTAAAATTTTGATTGTATGTTTGTATGTTGATGACCTGAGTTTTACTGGAGATCTATCTGTAGATGATTTTAAAAATTCCATGAAAATAGAGTTTGAGATGACTGATTTAGGATTGATCAAGTATTTTCTTGGAATTGAAGTGGATCAATCTGATGATGGAATTTTCATTTGTCAAACTAACTATGCAAATGAAGTGTTGAAAAGGTTTAGAATGTTGAATTTCAAGCCGGCTGCAACACCAATGGCAACTGGTATTAAACTTAGCAAGTATGATGAGGGATCATATCTTGATCCAACTCTATATAAGATGCTGGTTGGAAGCCTTATGTACTTAACAACAACTAGACCTGATATCATGTTTGTTGTGAGTTTGATTTCAAGATTCATGGAAACTCTGAAGAGTACTTATTGGCAAGCATGAAAGAGGATCCCGATATATGTTGTTGGAACAACTGAATTTGGTATCTGATACACATCAAGTTTAAACTTTGAGCTGATTGGATATACTGATAGTGATTTTGGAGGTTCCATTGATGACAGGAAAAGAACATGTAGGTATGTGTTCAGTCTTGGATCTGGGGCAGTGGCATGGGCATGAAAGAAAAAACCCATTGTCACTATGTCTTCTACTGAGACAGAGTATGTTGGAACAACTGTAGCTGCATGTCAAGTTGTGTGGATGAGAAGGATCTTCAATGAATTGTTTCATGACGAGAATGATGCAACCCAAATTGTTTGTGACAATAAATTTTCCATTGCACTATCAAAGAATCACGTCTTTCACAAACAGAGTAAGCACATTGGTACAAGGTATCATTTCATTCGAGAGATGGTAACTAGTAAAGAGATTTTTGTTCATTTCTGCAGATATGAAGAACAATTTGCAGACATATTTACGAAGCTTTTGGGAAATGAACTATTTAAAATTCATAGAAGAAATATTGGGGTCTGCAAGTTGTAATGCATTGTTTACAACAATTTTGTTTTACATATTTTTAGTTTGTTTTTTCTCTGAAATGATTAAGAGGGAGTATGTTAGGATGCAATCATTTCACCACTTGTATGAACGATGCATCGGTGGCCATATTGACCCTTCAACACTCGAGGTTTAAGGACCGATCACTAATTTTGTCTTAGTTTTCTTAAACGGTGGCCGCCTTAACCTTTGCAGGCCAGAAGACACCTTCACGACCTTAATCAAATTATTTCAGAGATCGAAGGGGAAATTTTCGTTTTGTATAAATGCCTGAAACAAGTTGTAATCTATAAGTTTTTGGAAACATTTTTTTTTTTAATTGAATTGGTTATTATGCATTCAGAGATATTTTATCTGTATATATTTTATTGAGTTTGTAAACTTTGTTCGTGTTTTTCATTTTTGGCATTCGAAGTTTACTTGTTAAAAGTGCGTGGAGTTATTTTGTTTTTACAAATGCCGAAACCCGAAATTGTTGGGCTCACAGCCTATTCACATTTCACGAATCTGAAATTGACATTTTCTTTTGTTTTTGCAATGGGTGTTTGAAAACCCCAAACCGCAAAAGTACTGGGCCCCACAGGCTTCTCGCGATTTCGCGATTCGACAATTCTAGGTGTGTTTTTTTTTTTCATCGAGCGTTTATAAACACCGAATCCTGAACCCTGATTGACCTTTGTTTTCTACAAATCTCTATCTTCTCGACATATTATTTGCAGGTATATGACAGTTATTTCTTCAACTAGACTCTGAATATCTCTCTTCTTGACATATTGTTTGCAGGTATAAGAAGGAAAAAGGCCGACGCATATTGTTACATATTGCAGTAGACATGTTGTTATATTGTTGGAAATCTACATGCCACTCACCAAGTGCAAGTGAAGGGATGCCACTGACCGAGTGCAAGTGAAGGGATGTTGGCAAGTGGAGGGAAACTGGCTAGTGGAGGGTAGTTGGAAGCTCACAAAAGGGTAGTTGGAATCTGAGAGAAATAACAAATTCAGTGGATGGACTATGATTATATGCATCTTAAAACATTAAGAATTTAATGTTTCAAATTAATGCTAAATTGTAACTTTGGAATAATTCACTTTGCTTCCTCTATATCTGGTTCATTAAGATTCAAGGCTCGCACTTCCTAATTTTTGAAACCGATTTCCTAGATAGGAGGCTAAATAAGGATTTGAACTTAAAACTTAGAAACAAAACCTAAACAAAAGTTGGAAAATGTTATGAAAATTTTAATACTTTGGTTAAAATACTTGGTTTATGTGCCCTATTAATAGAATGTTGAAAAACCAATTACTAAGATTCTCTCACCCAAAGAGTCCCTCACCCAAAGGACACAGACTAATAAGATAGCATTCTAATAGTAAAGGCATTAAAGCAGTCAAGCCTTCACATCTGCTTACCTTTATACCTTTATAAGTCTAATCGAAATGGAAGTGACCTGAATGTATTGAAAGCTAAGAAGATTTTGCGTGACCTTTATACTGAAGGAAATACACTCAATAAGTGAATAAATCCCTTTCCCAATTAGTGACACTTATGTCATCAACCATAATAACCCTAACCCTAATTTTTCCCTAACTCCTTATGTGCAAATTGCTTCAATTGATTTTTTGGATAGTGAGCCGTGCTTTTGGGCCTAAGATGACTTCAATTTTCTAATCCCTCCACTGGTTTGCACCTTAATTTTCTAATCCCTACACTCGTTTGCACCTCCTTGTGTGTATTAAAATAATATGTCTATCTTATCAATTGTTTACAAAGTTTTACATTCCACAATGATCACTTTTCCATTACATATCACGATTTGGTTAAAAATATTACCTTTCAAACAATTCAATTCAAGTTGAAACCTCCAAAAACCTATATGGAAATGATTTCCCAGGGTTATCAATTTTTAAGTCCTAATACATACCATTTTAAGCTCTAAAAAAAATAGAAGTGTACTTTCAAATAAGCAAACAAACTACATATAGATTTATATTTCCATGGTATTGAATTAAGTCACCATATAAAATTATTCTAATTAAAATTAAAATATTTAAATCATAAAAAAATATAAGATCACTTTTACAATAATTTTATTCATTTAAAATTACAAAGTTGAATAGCCTAACCAAATTCAAATAATAAGCAAAAAACCAAATAACATTCATTCATTTCAATAATTAATACATTCCATTTTAATTTAACTTTTACAATTTATGGAAACATGAAATAACCTTCTTCATTTCAATAATCAAGGCATTCCATTTGAATTTAACTTTTAAACTTTTACAATTTATGGAAACATCAAATAACCTTCTTCATTTCAATAATCCATGCATTTCATTTGAATTTAACTTTAAAACTTTTGTAAAGTAAATAATCAACTAATTCTTTCTACCAAATATTTTTATGATTCTTTCTACTAAATATTCTTATCAAGTTATCAGATTTTAATCATCATCTCTATTTTTTGAAAAAAACAAAATAACATTCATTCATTTCAATAATTAATACATTCTATTTGAATTTAACTTTTACAAGTTATGGAAACAACAAATAGCTTTCTTCATTTCAATAATCCATACATTCCATTTGAATTTAACTTTTAAAACTTTTGTAAAGTGAATAATCAATTAATTCTTTCTACCAAATATTTTTATAATTCTTTCTACCAAATATTCTTATCGAGTTATCAGATTTTAATCATCATTTCTATTTTTTTGAATAGAAAACAATGAAAATGAAAAACAAAAAACAAGAGCATTAAATTCAAACTCAATATATTACTTTTTTATATACCATGTGTGGATCTGCAAGTGGGTGCATCAATGGTTCATTTCAATAATCCATCCATTCCATTTTAATTTTTAACTTTTAAAACTTTTGTAAAGTGAATAATCAACTAATTCTTTCTACCAAATAAATATTCTTATGAAGTTATAAGATTTTAATTATCATCTTTATTTTCTTTAAATCTAAAGAAACAATGACGATGAAAAATAAAAAACAAGAGCATTGAATTAGAGCTCAATATATTACTATTTTTTTTTTATACCGTGTGTTGATCTGCAAGTGGGTGCATCAATGGGTGGATATCAAAGAGATAGGGATAATTTTACTTTGAGATTGATTATTAAATATTTATCTTCATCGCTTGTATTGAAACTGTCTCCTTTAGTTTTGATGTTTGAAAGTTATGTGATCTACAACCTTATCAAGGGAGGAAGAAGAAGGGGTTCTCCATGCATGCAGGTGGTAACTCCTCTTCTTGTCACTCTCCCTGCCAAGACCTTACATAACCACACGTTGCAGAAATGTAAATTCACTCCTCTCCATGCTAAGACCTGACTTCTAAGAGCTGACATACCTACAGACGGTATTGTAAAATGCAAAGACGAATTAAATTGAAAAGGTAAACGTTAAAATTAAGTTACCTTAAAAGGCGGATTAATCCATCACCTATCTCCATAACTAGTGTTAATTTTTTTTTATTAAATAAAATACGGGGTGATTGTT
>ML813952.1:219094-233937 GCA_009831015.1 Picea engelmannii
TGCATACTAGTCGCCTGTCATAGATTCTCCTTGCTCGTGCACACTAGTTCTTGGCCAACAAGAGACCACCATAGATGGTCCATTCGCAGGAAGAGCAAGCTTGATCTAGCAATACAATTTTAATTTTTTTGGTGTAGCTTCATTGTATTCTTACTTCATTAAATTTTCATTACCTTGATACGTGTGCATGAAGACAAAATAATGCATTCCTTCATCTCCATTGTCTGTGTGGTGTTGATTTTAAAGGAGAACTACAAAGAATATTAAAGGAAGGTGAAAGAGAACATTGATCTTCAATGACCTATGGAAAGGGATTTGTGAAGTAGCAGCAGTACCTTAGAGTAGCAAAATCACTAAAGAAGAAAGAAAAACAAGTTGACTTTGAATCAAAGAGTAGACACAGTACACCTTAGAGTAGAAAAATCACTAAAGAAGATGAAAGATCAAAAGAAGAACAATTTAAATCTGATTCAAAGAGTAGCAGACATAGTAGAAGACCTAGTGTAGATAAATCATTCTGACCACAAACAAAGAAGGTGAATATCAGAAGACAAAGACCAAATGAATATCATGTGATCTCTGCTACGAAAAGTGAGGAGGTGAGCCATCATATTTCTTATATTAGTGATTTCTATTGAACCTTGAAGAGATTTAATTACTTGCATGATACACATTATGAACTAGAACTCATACAACTAATGTTGAATCTCTTCACCCTAGAGTTGAAGAATGATGAACCTATGGCTTTAGTTTCAGAAATCAAATCCATAATGCATGAGTTTGAAGCCACTGGAGTGAATATTGGTCCCCCTCTCATGTACTTCATTAAGGTCCTCTACCCTACATATTCTCACTACCTTGAATCGTTGCAAGCAAGTGGTCAAATGAAATCCATCACATTTGTAGAACGTGAGAAATTCTTTGGAAAAAAATCAACTCCTTCAACTCGAGACACTATATACCTTGCTCAAAAACATAAGATTAAACCACAAGATTCTTATAGAGGATAAAGAAGCAGAACTAGAAGAGGATGTGGACATGGAAGAAATAATTTTAGAGGCAAAGCGGGTAGACACAATCAAGGTGATAGATCCAATCTTCATTGTATGCGTTGCAAAAAGAATGGGTCACTTGAAGAGGATGATTTCAGAGTTACATGGGATAAGATCAAAGAATACATAAAAAAAAAAGAAATAAGACAAAGGTAATCCTTCAGAACCAACAAAAGGTTATCCAGCTAAATCTTCCCATTACATTATTGCTCATTGCAATATATGAGTAACAAAAGATTTATTTAACATTGCATGTACTCCTTGAAAATATGAATGGATTCTTTACACAAATTCAACCTCTCATATTCCATTCTGAAGAGAAGTTTTCAAACACTTCAATGAAAATGTATATGGAATAGTGTATTTTGGAGACAAGAACAAGATCAAACCCTCAAATGGGCACAATCAGACGCAAGTTGCATGTGTTCCTGGATTTTATTTTACATAATGTGATTTATCTTCCTGAGATGAAAATGATCTTGTTGTCCCTTTTTCACATCAGACAACAATGCCACTTTGTTCATATGATCTATGTCAAAATTGAAATACGAAAGGATTTTGATAACATGCTTACTATGACTGTAACAAAAGATGGAAGATTGTTGAAGTTGAATGGGACATTTTCCCATACACTCATTGTTGCATACCTCTCTCATCATGACTCAGGTATAATACCATATAGTCTTTTTTGGCATGCTATATTTGTTTATATCAATTATGACAATCTCCATTTATTGAGAAATACCGGTGTTTCTGGTTTGCCTACTATTCCTAGGGAAGTGAAACAATGTGATGCTTGTATCCTTGGAAATCATAACAAACAACCAGTCCATGATTATACTTCTATATCATGTAGATAAATTGAATTGATTCATTTTTATTTGTGCGCCCTATGCTTGTTCCTCCTACAAATGGAAATACATATATCATGTATTTCATTCCTTCTACAAATGGAAATACATATACCATGTATTTCATTGATGATTACACCAGGATATGTTGGGTGTACTTGTTGAAAGATAAATCAAAAGCTTTTGAAACATTTAAAAATTTTCATGTAAGGATTAAAAAAGAAGCTCAATTTTGTATTGGCTCTCTTCACACTGATAATGGAAAAGAATATACATATAATGAATTTGAAAGCTACCTTCACCAATATGGGATCAAACATCAAAGAATAGTTCCATACAATCACAAACAGAGTGGTGAAGCTGAACGAATGAACAAGACACTTCTAAATATCGTTTGTTCCATGATGTTTTTCAAGAATGTTAAATTGATGTTTTGGGTCGATGCAGTTATGTGCAGTTTATTTAGAAAACATGTGTCCATCTCATTCTCTTTAAAAAAAAACTTCTTATGAAAAGTGGTCTCTCCACATTCTTGGAGTGGTGCATCTCAGGGTCTTTGGTTCCACCAACTATGCATTGATTCCCGAAGAGAAAAGAAGCAAGTTTGATGCAAGGATTCAGAAGTGCATCTTCTTGGAGTACTCAAATACCACCAAGGGTTATCATATTTACAATGATACAAAAAATAATTTCATCCTTTTCATAGATGTGATCTTTCTTGAATCCACCAAGAAAGACAAGTTATGGCCATGTGAAGTTGGATAACCTTCACGAGTTATCTAGAAGCCTCTAAAAGGTCAAAGAAGTGAAATTATTCTAGAAGATCATAGAATAAGTTGACTAGTCAAAGTGGTCAATCATGCATTAAGTGGTTGAAACAAGAAAACAATTAAAAATAAATTAGTTGAAACTAAAATTGAAGATTTTACAATTTGTGGACAAAGTTGGTTAAGTGGACAAAGTGGCTAAATGGTTAAGTGGATACTTCTAGAGGAAGCTACTTTTAGAGTATATATAAGCGAGAAAGCATATCCCATTGGTATCCATTGAGCATATTGAATATCTAAAAGTGACTGAGGTAAACAAAGAAGATCTAAGGATTTCATAGGGAAGGTGAAGGAAAGAAGGTCAGAATTCAAGGGAGGATAAAGTCTTTTGATGATGCTTTCTAAGGTATGTTATTTATAGGTCATATGCCCATTTTCAAAATAAATTATTTTATAGAATGATTCAGAAAACAAAATAGGGAGGATGTTGAGACAACATATCCAAGTATCTGTGATAAAAATTTCATCTTGTGGGTCATTGTATTTTGGGAGTTACAGTTTGTGGAAAATAGGGTTTGTGGCTAGTCCTCAAACTAGTGTAAAACATGTGTTTTGGGTAAAAACATCATAAATTATTCATAAAATATCCAAATTCAGTAAGAAAAAATGTATTGGTTATAGTACAGTATGTACTACGTTGTGTACCACTTTCATATCCATACAAAAAATATTCCATGTGGGGTATGCTCTACAAGTTCTCTCTCTAGAATAAGAAATAATTCAATAAGGTATGCCATTTTTGGTATAACTCATTTTCTGGGAGGTTCCAAGGAGTGAAACCTAGAGGAATTTTAAAAAAGACATTAAAGAAAAGTGTACCATTTTCAAACATTTATTCATTATAGGTGTAGAGTTATGATTGTTTCAGGTTAGGGTTGTTCACTAATCCAAAACTAGTCTTGTGACGCTAAAGTAAAGTTTGATGAAAAATCTAGTTTCTTGTTGTTGAAGTTAATGAAGGTTTGTAGGTATATGATCACATACAGTTTCTTGATGTTGAAGTTAATGAAGGTTTGTAGGTATATGATCACATACACTCGGTATGTTATAGAGTTATAGATCATATTTGGATGATGATATATGAGATAGGTTGAGTGACAGGCTTTTGTGACAGGTTCTGCATAGTTGATGCACTTGTATTGGTATAGATTGTTGGTAAAATTTGACAGATTTCTTTATGTCTACAAGATGGGTCTTGTACTTGAGGGTTGGATTCTTCACATATTGGTTGGTGGTGAGATATGTAGGCTGGGTATTTCATTGAGAGTTTTTTCTCTTTTGGAGTTGGTTCTATATTTTAGTTGGTACTCATAAAACCCAAGGATTGTTGTCTGTAATACAAAACAAGCTTATATATATTTGGTGTTCCTTGTGTTCTTTATTTTGATGGTGTATACCTATTTATTGTTAATGTATGCAATTGAGATATATTTACATGAAAGAAAATCAATATGAATGGAATTAATAAGTAATGATGTTCTGAATTGTTATTGCTAACTAAAGTTTTGTGAGAAGTGAAAAAATATCCCTCACATTGATTCACCCCCCCTCTCAATGTGATCAGTGTGTCCAACAAAAAATGTTGAAATACAGCTTCATCATATGGACGGATTGACTTGTGTAAATACATATCATGAATTTGATGATGAGATTCCACGTCTTGAAAGGGGCATCCCTATCTTGTGTCAATCTATGGAATCTCCTTTTCAAGCATCATATTCCCCTCATGAAGAATTTCCTGCCACTTCATCAAAACCTGAAGTTCATTTGGATGAAGTGATTGAGAGGATTGAAAAGATTAGGCTCAATTCGAACTCAACACCATCTCAATCATTTGAGAAACCTATACCATATCAGAAAGGTCCACCAAAATGGCTCACAAAAACACTTGAAAGTGTTCATCCTAATGAGGTCAAAAAGATAGGAACCAAAATATCTTGAAGAAAAGATGGAGGTAATGTAGATAATTCAAACTCAGGTGATGTAGATGACATGGATGCTTCATATGATTCTGAGTTGAATTTATCTACTAACTATGAACCAACTTCCTTTAAAGAAGCCATTTATAATTATGAATAGAAAAAATACATGCATAATGAATGTGATTCTCTCATCAAGAATGAGACATGGAAGTTAGTGGATCCTCCATTTGGAACCAAAACCATCGGCTCCGAGTGGGTATTCAAGAACAAGTACATATGAGATGGCTCATTTGATAAGAACAAAGAAAGGCTCATGGAAAAAATATCTCCACATAAAGAAGGTGTTGATTATGAGGAGGATTCCCCCCCCCACAACAAAATGGGCTACCATATACATTGTAATTTCCATGGTAGAAAAAAATGGATGGAAAATTCATCAAATGGATGTGAATATTTCTTTCTTGAATGGAGACTTTAAAGATAATGTGTTCGTTTCTCAAACATAAGGACTTGTTGTGAAGGGGAAATAAAATAAGGTATAGAAGCTCGTCAAATCTGTATATTCATTGAAACAAGAACCACAAACATAGTATGTAAATTTAACTAAGCATCTTTTGAAATTGAATTTCAAGCATTTCAATCTTGACAATGCAACTTTGTTTGTCAAAAAAGTTGGAAAAAATGTTGTATATCTTGTATTATATGTAGATGATATGTTGATAATAGGGAACAATGAAATCTACATTTCATCCATAAAGAAAGAGTTGAAGAAAGGATTCAAGATAACATATTTGGGATATCTTAACTACTATTTTGGCATTGAGGTGATTCAAGATCCAAAGTACAATTCATCTCTCACAAGAAGTACAATGGAGAAATATTAAACAAGTTTGGCATGGATGGGTGGAATCCTGTTTCTAATCCAATGGAACAAAACTTGAAGATTGCATCAAAATAAGGGAATGAATTTGAGGATGCAACCAAGTATAGACATCTTGTGGGAATTATTACCTATCTTACTACCACCAGAAAAAATACTTCATTTGTTTTTGGGATTATTTCCACGTTCATGAAAAATCCTTGTGAAGGACATGTGGTCTACTACAAAAGGAGTTCTAAAATACTTGAAAGTAACTCAATATTTTGGACTGAGTTATGCTAAGGTGGATGAATTCAACCTGATTGGATATTCTGATTCAAACTCTGATGGGGATAAGGAAAATGGAGTATCAACTCTAGTATATCTCAAGAGTCTTGGATAAACATCCGTCTCTTGGATATCATGCAAATAATTAATTCCAACAGATTCCACAACATAGGCAGAATATGTGGTAGTTGCAGAAGCAACAAAAGATTTTATGTGGCTCAGGAAAATACTTGAAGATTTGCACGAAAAACAATTGAACTATACTCCTCTTCTAGTTGACAATACCTTTGAAATAAATTTGGCCAAGAATCATATATTCCATGATAGAAAAAATAACATCAACATAAAGTATCACTTGAATCGGTATCATGTAAAGGCCAAGACTATTCACTTGAGACATTATTCCACAAATGAGAAAATTGTGGACATATTCACCAAAGTGCTTGGAAGAGAAAACTTTGAGAAGTTCAGAATGATGCTTGGACTCGCATACACCCCTTCAGATTAAGGGGGGGAATGTTGGACACATAATCTTTTGGATTGTGTTTTGTAACAATAATGTACATATGAAGAGTCGTAGGTGATAGGAATATTTTTTGGTTATGGAATACCATTAGTCATTTGATTTGTATTTACTCACAATTCATCTTAATACAATAAACATCATCCGTGGAGTTGAAATTTCTTCCCACTCCTGGCTTGACATGACACCATGTCCACACTCAACCCTGCCAATATCGACAAAAGTAGGTTTGTAGTTATCTGCAAGACATACCTTTTCTTCCTTCACTTTGCTTTATGAATATGAGAGAGAGAGAGAGAGAGAGAGAGAGAGAGAGAGAGAGAGCATTATTCATATGGTGAAACAACCAAAGTCCACTATACATTATCTTAGACAACTCCAAAAATGCAGAGCTTGAGAAAATATAATTGAAAATGTTTAAAATTTATCACCCTTACCTTCTTGAATGTGTCATTAATGATCACTTTGTTGATTGATTGAATATTTTCCTTCAAGCATTTTTACCTTTCCGTCAATTTCATTGGTCTTATTTCAATGAGTTTTCTCAAAGTGTATTGTCTTGCCACAATATTGACAAGTATTCTTATTTGTATCCTTCCTGTCTAAATTTTGACTATTAGTCAACTAATTCCTTTTATTAATTGGAGCATCATGATTCGATCACTATATTTTCCATGTCTTCTTTACCTATTTTCATCTTGACATATTTACGTGTATTGTTTATAACCATTTACCTTAATCATGTGGCATTATTTATTTCTATCAAGCTTATGTTCATTAATCAACTTTCATGTTCCCTAATCAATATAGTTCAAAATAAAATGAAGCTATAGTCATTTCCATATTATTTTGTCGACGTCCAATTTACATAGAATGTTGAGTAGAAAACATCATAAGGTGTTTTCAAATTCATTAGAACTAATTCAATTAAGTGGCCTTTCTTCTTTAGGAAGTATTTTAAAAATTCACCTAGTTTCAACTAAATTTCCTTAACACAAACCAAATAATACTCAATCCTTTTAAAAAGTAAAGGTTCCAAAGAGATTTTAACAATTTATCAAGTTTCATAAACTACCTTTCATCAATCTTATTAAATGAATTTTTATTTTCTTCTAGACTTCATTTGAATAATTTAACCCATTGATATGGAACTCGATATCCCTTAAGATATAATTTATCATATCACCTGCAATGCTATCCTTCTTTTCATTGATTATCATATCACCTGCAATGTTATCCTTCTTTTCATTGAGAAAAAATGTTTTTTTTTTTTAATTACTACATTGCTATTCTCTTCATTAATGTCTCTATATATGATTCCCACATACCATACTTGTGCTCATTGAGAACCATAGTCTTATGTTGGGAACTCATCTTCCATTTACAAAGCTTAATCCATAACCCACAAGTCCAACCAAGTCAATTCCTTCATGGGGAAATTAAGCACCGTTTATAAGACAAAGGATATGGGGAAAATAAGTTACACCTTCATTGATTATAAAGGTCGAAAATGAATTAGATTATATATTAGAGACGTTAGGAGAGGAAACTTTGATAGTTATTCAATCACAAGATACAATGAAACATATCGGTGAATGTGGTGAGCACTCAATTACCTATACTATTAGTACTTATCAAAAGATATATGGGTATAGCTAAGGAACAATTGTTTCCATATTTTTATTTTGTATTATTCAAAAATTTAAAATATTTTTTTTCATTAATCAAATGTTACCAAAACCAAAGAATATTTTTCATTTCAATTTACCCTTGGCCAATCATAAAATAAAACTTTCGAACTTAAAAACTCCAAAAACATTTTTCTTCGCTAATTTTTTTAAATTAATAATTAAATTTTCACAAACTTTGAGAGTATAAGATATTTTTTCTAATTAATAGATGGTTCAAGGATTTTTACCTTAAATTGTATAGTTACTTGCAAAAAGGTATTAATGATACAAATAGGCGTACACCATATAGTAAGCTGGTTTTTATTCAATCTTGTTTGGGTGTTAGTTGCTTCCAAGTAGCTATTAATTATACAAATAAGCATACACCATATAGTTAGTTAGTTTTTATCCACCTTGTTTGTGTGTAATTACACTTCCTCATTTTTTTACAAAAATCTCTCTCTTCTTTATAATCAATAATTTTAAACTTTCTAGTTGTAAGTGATAACTTTTCATAATTACAATTTCGATGCAAATCACATAAGTAATGGGAGAGGTTGACATAGTTGAAACATGTATTAGTATACTTTTATATATGATTGTAAACTTTAGAATTTATTGCATTGTCCTCTAATTTCCTCTATTGTGGATCATTTATAATTATTAATGTTTTGTCATTGAAAAATTATGACTTTGTGTGTATAATTCTCCCAATATTTAAAAAAATTGTTTTTAATTATTTTTTATGTTTCTTATTCCTAAGCAATTTACCATATACTGAAAAATATTTTGAGAAAAATTAAATATTATCCATATAACCTTTTTTAGTACTTTCTATACATCTAGATGATACCCCTTAATATTATATCCATCAATCATCTTTTCTGTAAGGCCATGGGATCTTAGCTCAGGAGTACACACTTCCACCACAATCTGAATCAGGTAGGAAAGACTATCTCTATGAATGAAGAGACAAACATCTTCATATAGTGGGGAGGTGTGGTTCCTTGGAAACACAACCTGCCAAGGGATGACTCCACCCAATATGCCTTGCATCGCAAGTCAGACGACAAACAATGTAGTGAATATTTGAGGGCATGACTTAGGCTATCCACCAAACAGACGAATTGGCTAAGGCATGGGGGGACCACTTAAGAGAGTCGGCCTGACTCATCGAAGGTGTGCATGCACCCAATAGGATGAGTCGGTTTGATGGATGGGGTGCGTCAATAGGAGGGTCACACTAAGGTTGGGAGTGTTGGTCCCAAGGGACACGACGATTGAGAGTGCATGGGTTCATTTGTCCAATTGGGTCTGTGAAGGGGCATGATGATTCATTTGGACATGGGTTTGAGAAGGGGTGCAAGACACCCAAAGGATGCGATAGTTCACGTGGTGAGATTTGGAGAGTCTATAAGAGAACAACGGTGCACAACCAAGGAAGGAAAGTTTGGAAAAACTTAGAGGAAAGGAGAGATCTACGATTCAGAGGTAGACAAAGAGGAGGAGCTCCCTTAAGGAGCCAAGTTTCTCCACTCCGGGAGGACTTGTGCTTCCTTGAGGAGGAGGGTCCGATAAATATAGCCTGGAAAATATATCTTCGGAATATTTTGGAAGTATGGAAACGAAGTTCTGTGGAGGCATGTGTGAGGTAGAACTGAAATCTGTGAAGTATGTGGAAACTAAGAGGTAGAGTCTATGGAAATGAAGAGACAATGAGTCTATTGTTGGAGGCACGTCTAAGTTGCATTGTAGCTGGTTGTGGAAATGATCATGATGGAGAGTCTTGGTCATGATCTGTCTATGAGTGTCTTAGTTTGTAACACCCATGTTTCCCCCAACTTGTAAATATAACTGTAACTTGCCAAAAGATTGTGGCAGACTGAATATGTGTGAATGTTGGATTTGATGAAACCTTTTGTTATAAAACGTAATGTATGTATTTCTATTAATTAATTAAAAACAAATAATGTTTCATAGTTGCTGAAGGGGGTTTGCCAAGGTAGATCATGATTCTATGAGAGAGATGGTGAGGGGAACCAAAAATGGCTGAGATGACCCTCGCCCGACCGGTACCTTACTGGATTTAATTACTTAGACTGAGAACAGTCCTTTGACCAAGAATTGAATTACCAGTTAGGTTAGTAGTTGGAAAATCCCTCCTCAAGAGTTAATGAGGAGATGGACAGAGTACCGATCTATAAGGCTTCCAAAACTAACCGTGAGTTAGGGATTCACACCCACACAATCTTGTTGAGGAAGGAAAGAAAGGAAGAAATTCATTTGCAAAGGAGATCTGCGAAGAGATGAGTCGAGAGACCATTCTTATGGAAAGAGAAGAGTGCATGCATCTATCTGGTTCATGAGAGAAATAAAAAACAAGCTCGTTCTAGGTGTAAGAAGTTGCTTGCATCGTTTTCAATCCAAGTTGATAAACGAGGTTGCAGAGAACACGAGTCATTGTGGAAGTACTCATTGTAGACCCCATTTCTTGGTAGAGAGAGAACTATTTTGCCAAGTTCCTATGGGAGGATAGGAGTAACCTTCGTCCCTGACTGTCACTGAACAAGAAAGGAGAGTCTCTCTCAGAGAATCATGTACTAGCTAGGGGGTGGCCAATGGTAAATCTGTTTAGGAGTGGTTGAGGCTACGGTTGGGTAGAAACAAGCAACCCTCTCTATAGTTTCTTCACAAATTTTGGTTTCCTGATAAGTATTAATATGCTCTATATACTAGAATTGAAATGATGGTTGATTGTATGTGTCTATGACTAACAATTGTATTGTATGAATAAAGTAGAAATTTTTATTGTTTTTATGGGAACCCATGCTTTTGAATGGTTTTTGTTTGCTTAAGCTTAACAACTAGAAAGATATGAGACGTCGATCTATAAACAACTCTGAAAATAAGTTTTCCAATCCCTGGATTGATTCGAAATTCCTTAAGGGAATTTCGACGAATGATTGGTCTTGCAAGTTAAGAATTAGGACAGATTTCGCTGGGATGTTTTAGTCTCATTGATCCATCAAAGGGCACCTTTCTCTGTTTGAGAATTTAATCTCTCTAAATGGGAGGCACTCCCTTCAAACCAGTCGTCCAAGAGACCACGATATCATGCCCACATCCTTAACCAAATCATGGCTAAGAATTGGATGTGCAGCCCCAAGACCTGTCTGAGAATCCATATGACCAAGACCTAGGAACCCTTCTCTAGGCTCAAAAGGAGCGAAGCTATTCTGGCTTCAAAACTCAGGTAGTTTGAATCTGTGGGGCATATGACTTCACAACCCTCGAAAACAATCGAAGGAAACCTGGTGGTTTGGTTACTAGTGAGGTTGACCGACATCTGGTGTTTTCCCAAACTGTGACCGTGGAATTTGTCCCACCGTTAAAACCTAACCCACTTATCGGTAGTGAAGTAATGTGATTGGTAGATCTAAGGGCCATTGGGGTCTTTCTTAACCGATATATCTATGTCGTGTTCACTCCGACATCGACCAATTCGGGAGAAAGGGAGTGTTAAGCAAGTGAAACCCCTGAACACAGAACTCATGAAGTGACGAGGACCGTAGATCTGAGGTTTCTTGGGGATCTCTCATGATTGTTGGATCTACGTCGCGGTTAGTCCAGCGTTGACCACTCCGGGTGAAATGGGGTGTTATGAGGAGGGAACACCCTAATGTCGAAGTCACTAAGTGACAAGGACAACTGATATGAGGATCATTCAGGACCCCCTTTAACTATTATATCCAGACCATGGTCATCCTGTCGCTGACCACTCTGAGAATAAAAAGGAAATCACACAACGGATTCTCAGAACGTCAAAGTCATGAAGTAACAGAGGTCGTAGATTTATGGATCTACATGGACACATATCGACCATGAGATCTAAGGGGTTTTTGAAGTTTGTCAGTCTGGAGTGAGGTGGCATGCTAACATCACCTAGGGTGACATGGATACATGTTTGACATGCCATGTGTCACCTTGAATTGTTATTTTCGCAAACCCTAGGTTCCCATTAGAATGCGACATGTGTCACCCACTGATGGGGTTTTGTGTCATCTTTGTCTTGCCATGTGTCATCCCACTAACATGTATTCGCTTAGCCTATTAGTGGGTGGAGTACTTAGGACCCACCTATCCTTGCCTCTGCATTAAATACACCATCACGTGTATGGGTGGACCCTTTGGGAGTCATGGATTTCAGAACTCCGAATGTTTGGGGTGTAGTACCTTAGATAAGATGAAAGGGCCAAAGGCCAGAGCCACGTGACTAGATTTCAGGGTCCTTCGATAGTTTGAGATTTCAGGACTCTCGAGGATATGTGCATAGAAATAAAAAGGGGTGTTCAACGCTGAAGTGCCAAACGTCGAATTTCCTTAAGTGTATGTGTTAAACGAGGATGAGGTTCCACCGCTGGATTTGATAGTAAATGGAATCCCACCATAGATGCAGGAATGCTGGGAAATCTTTGAGACTTCGGAGGAACTTGGGATGGTACGAATGAGACGAAACTATGTGGACGCCAAATGGACCTTGACTAATAATTCTCGAAGAGCTTTGGAATGGCATTTCTCCCAATCCATAGCTCTGATTTGAACAATGTAGAAATTGTTATATAGATATTGATGAGGAGAAGAGCATGAAGATCCCATGGAAAGTATTCAAGATGATTAAGGAAAGTGTAAATTTGATGCCCCATCCCTAAAAATAGTACTTATAGGTCGGGCATGTTACAAATTAGTACGAGAGAAGGAAACAACACTTGGACTGCTTGGGATCATGAACAAGTCACTTAAAAATATTGTTAGATAACTTTTAAGGGTCGCACCCTCCCTTACCCCTTTCATAAGAAACTTAATTAAGCCATTGTTGAAGAGAGGAATTAGACTTTCTACTGTTGTTTTATGATTTGAAAGTGTGAATTGTGTTTTTTTAGTGTTCCAAATAAAGAAGTTGACTTAACCTTATAAATTGTATGTATTCTTCCTAAACTAGTAGGTTATTAACTAACATAAAATGTTTTATCAACACTCAAGCCGTTAGTGGACAGCAGGAAAACTACAATGTAATGGATGGTGACACAGCATGAGTTGGGGGAAATTTCCCACAATCGAGAGGAAGAGTATGATGAGAGGAGGGTGGTGGAAACCCCTCCAGATTTGGCTGAAACCGTAAGAAGCCTCATGGAAAAATCACAGAGCTGTAAGGTTGACAATGAAAGGATGATAAAAGAACAAGAAAAAAAAATTGAAATTAATGCAGTCCTACTACAAATCCTATCATATATACAAAGGAAACTGCAACATGGACCAACATGGAGTCACATGGACAAACACCATACTAAGAAAACTCAATTTCCACATGAGATACAAAATCATGGCCCATAAAGTTCCCACAGGAGGAGCACCTCAAGGAAGGCCCAACATGGAGCCAAAAGACACTCAACGAAAGAATCTTCTGGTGAGGAAACTGATAGCTCCAATGGATATTCTAGTAGCAAAACTATTTCACATTCCTAGAGGAAAAAAAAGAATAGGAAACATTCCAAGACCCATAACCCTGAAGAATTTAAGAAATCCAAACCACCCACTTTCGATGGATAAATTAAAAAGAGGGAAGAGGCAGAAGTCTGGATACTAGGCTTGAAGAAGTAAGTCCATGACCACTCTGAAAACTTAAAATCTCGAATAGCCATTTTCAACCTAAATGGACAGGCCTCCATTTGGTAGGAGGACCTTAGGAAGGTTAAAGGAATCCATGAGAAGGATTTGTCTTTGAAACAATTCGACAAATACTTCAAGAAGAAGTATCTCTTAGTAAAATACTTTGATGGGAAGACTAAGGAGTTCTATGAACTCAAGTTAGGACAACTCACAATAGTTGATTATAGAAACAAATTTCTTGACCTAATAAGGTATGTTCCCTACATAAAGGATGTAAAGGTAAAGATGCAATGATTTACTAGTGGACTTCCTCAGTCCTTCCAGGACAGAATTGAATTGAATATACTATCTGGAAGGCAAGGTATTTCTATGAGCAATTCAATAATAAGACATAACCTCATGAGGACTAGAAGAATAAAGGTAATTTGGGATTAAAAAAGAAGGGTTTTAAATCCTCAAGAATCAAGAACCATGGGAAAAGTTCTAAGCTGAACTTTCCTACTAAAAGTGTATATCAACATAACTTCCAATCTCAGAGTGGTAATAAACCATTTGGAGCAGCCCTAGGTAAGAATTATAACACAAAGATATAACCTTTGAAATGTTGGCATTGTGGAGAAGAACATGTGTTGAAGGACTGTCCACATAGGCAATAGAACATTATGAGGGTATACAACGTCCAAGAGGCTACCACAGTCAATGTTGTGGCTAGGAGAATGTAACGACCCCTTCGTTATGTCTATGAATAGCGAAGTTCAATAGGAATTTTTTTTTTTTTTTTTCTTTTAACAAATAAGAAATCAACATCACCTAATTCATATAAATGCAAAAACACATGAAATCATAACTAAGGTGACACATGATCAGAATATAAACAAACTCTACAATATCGTTGCGGAACAAAATTGCAAACCATAATGCTGACCAATCTCATCATATTATCACCAATAACAATAATTTTGCCGAATATAAATTTGCTTTCTACTTTACCATTAAAATCATACCTTAGCCACACGCCCGCTTCAGAGACGTCCCTCGTGTTGTGCCGCTTCCCTCGCTTCGTGCCGCTTCTGCTTGCCGACCAAAGAAAGCTCACCGGTACCTCCCAGCCAAACGCTAGGGGTACTCTTCTTCCCCCTTAGCCCCCCGAGCCGCAAAGGGGCCACACAAGCACCAGAGATAAA